>ANCB02000213.1:0-119928 GCA_000331835.2 Trichoderma hamatum GD12
GTAAAGAAGTAAAATATTAAGCTTACCTCAACTGTTGGCGTACGTCGAGTCTCATTTATGGACAGCACATGAGAATCATCAAAGGTGAAACACGCATTAAAACTCTCATGGAGCTGACTTAGAAATCGCGATGATTCTCCAAGATCTCTCACTAGGCTCTCATTGGCCTGTCCTTTGACCATCGACATTAAGCTTGAATTGTTCAATCCTCTGTTTGGCACACCGAAGAATAGAAGAGCATAGCAGGACCTATATACCGCTTTATCTTCTTCGCTGCCGCCTGATGCTTGAACAAGGGCCTATTGACGGTCAGATGATATTCTTCGTTTCTTTGGACAAGTTAAGAATCTTCGCCGGTATACCTGTTTAACAAGAAGACCGCCGAGACTATGCGCGATGAAAATGAGCGGCCGATTCCTCTAGAAGATAGTAAGCTCTATATCCCTTCTTTTATTGCAGCGTCAGATTCTCACTATATCTTTACCCCGAGTGGTTTTAATAGACTCAAGTAGAGTCTTGGACAATTCCAAGATGGTGGTCTCAGATTGGCTCCCATATATCTTAGTATCGTAACCGTAGGTAAGGATGCGTGCGTTTTTGATCGACTGTGGAAGAAAGTCGCGTAGCCACATGTGCGGCTTGTTTTTCGACTTCCACGACCCAAACGCATGGCCCGCGAGTCCTGTTACAGCAATAATGCTGCTCAAAGGAAATAAATGTCGTTAGCACATGTGTCATATCAATTGATGTCTCGAATGATTCTGGTCGCTTATATAAAATCACGCACTCTACATTGATGTCGTCGCTGTTATACAGTGGCGTCATTCCCAAAAAGTCTTGGTCGACTTTTAAGTGATTGTCCTTGTCTCCAAGCTTCTGCTTCAGAACCATCTCAAGCTCACTGAAAGCTGGAGCATGTTCAAATGTGGCCGTTACAACCGCATATTTTGTAGCAAAACTTGCGACCGCAGTAGGTGCGTATGAGTACCCAAGCAGATGAGGCCGGCCGCCAATGCCTTGCGCTTCAATTGGTAAATCCGACAAGATTTCTCGCAGGCCGGTTTTGGTGTTTTCGCCACGAGGGATGTTGGAAATTCTCAAAGTCAAGAATCTTTGCGGTACAAACGGTTTCCGTGTAATCTTATTCGTTGCGCGAATTGATCGAATCGTAGCGAGAATCAAGTTGTACAATAAATTTACAACAACAGACACTAGCAGTGCGAATGCCGCCTTTTGCCATATGGCCCTTAGGTTTTCCATCATAACTGAAGCTCAATGAACATGTATGTCAAGTCTAAGATTAGCGGAAACTTGGTTGTGGGAGACAAAGGTGGGATGAAGCGGGATGCCGCCGCTTGTAAGGCAGAATATGTATGTCAGGCTGCAATGTGCAAGGCGTACTACCACAGCCTTGCAACTTTAACAGCCTTGTCACATATCATATATAGCTATTTATCCCTTGTCAATGAAGGCAGATTCTGATACTTGATGGTTATATCTTGAGTGATTTTTTACTCTCGCCATATCTACAAAGCTGCAAATTCACTGGCAGCGGAAGATTCGGAGAGTGCAATAGATACAAGCAAAGAATACCACCCACGGAAGCTGTACTTCCTAAGCACCATGAGCATAGATACACTCTTTCATCCATGCTTCAGGGTTGATGTTGATAGAACTCTCCGAGTTGCTTTTGTGTCAATGGTCTGGAAATAGCGAGAGCCCAAGACTTTTATTTATTAGGAGATGGACTAAGCGGCTCGGCCTGCGCGCGTTTTATGACCATGACTCGAAATGACCTGAATGAGCCATTTCTCTCATCAAGAAATGCCCCCGCAATATTCATGGTCACTGTACCCCGCGGGTTTGGGCAGCCGATCACATCTCTCTACGGCTTCGAAGCTATATAATGTCACTGGCACAGTTAAAACAACGAAGCTCATATAGCTGTACCTAACAGCTTGAGAGTTGATGTGCGCCAATATCATGACGCTGATTTCACGAGGGTATTACAGCCAGCGCTGTAACAAATAAGTACAGTAAGAAGCTTATTGCTAGACCAGGCCTAGCTTTGAATCAGTTGGTTCTGATGGCACATTGGTAAGATCGATTCGCCTGTATGAACCACGAAATGCTCCGTAACCTGCCAGCTGTTTACAGCTCCTTTCTATGTTGCTGTTGAACCTGGGTCCGCGGAAACCGACATGTTGTACATTTCCCTCTTAATGAGGGAATTATGAGGCCATTCCAAAAATGGTTGCTTGTCAAGGTGCCTTATTGTCGGGCCTTGACTCCATAGTATTATTAGCTGTACTAGACTCCAACTCCCCGTAGGGCGGGCTGCACTGCATGAGGGCCAGACTATAATTGGGCAAAACAACATTAGGGAATGTGTCTCGCAAATAGTTGCATCGTTCGACTGTGAAACTTTCCGGCTTATCAATTCTCTGAATTGTTCGTTGATTACCAACTATACGTCGAGTTACAAATCGTTGCTCCGAATTGGCATCTCAAATTGGTATCATATTTGGCTGCCACTGACGGCTTCTCGCATCTCATGCCTCGTCTCAACGAGAAAACATGGCACAGACACACTACAGTCATTATCAACTTTCACCATGCGTCATCGGTAATAGCCAGTGCAGTTAAAAGCCGAGGAGTTTCACCACAAGTAGCCTTGACGTTGAGAAGTGGCAGCTGGGATTATTTTGTTCCCTCTGCAATCCTACTTCCGGATAGTCAATAACACAGTCAGTATACATGTAGACTGTATACGAAAGCGTATCCCCAGTCGCAAGACAGTGACTATTTCTCAGCCCTGCAGCCGCCACGATAGCGTTGTTATCACGTCAAATCGTGGCTTTTTGAACTTTTCAGATGCGGTGCCTAGCCCTATTCTCTTGTTACACCAATATCTTGGCGATGTAGTCTTGTTTAATTAATAAAACAAATTACGAATATACGGAGACCAACGATGTTCATCGAGATTGGCACTCGGCCGATGTTGGAAAAAAAAAAAATACAGTGGATACTGACAATTCGCAGAGATGAATGGATATTAGTCTACTATGGGACCTTTGGATAAGCAGACCGTATTGATATGCAAGGGGTAACACGTATGAGCTATCAGCGGACGCGAGGAGGTCTTCTCCTATCTCTCCCTTCATATTATTGCCATGATATTTTCTATGTTGTCGCACTTTGAGTGGACTCAACTGAAACAAGGACATGAATACGGCTATTGGCTGGCTGGCCTAGGCACGAAAACGGGTGTTCATCGTCAACATTAGATTCAAAATCTCAATCGGCGATGAGTAAAGCAGGCGAAGACACTTACAGGGCCTTGTCAGATATTGCCTGCTGCTTTAGAAGAAAATGCACTAAAATATTATAGCACTCTAATCACTGTAATATAGCGTGTGTCCTACTATACCATAGCACATATACCGCTGTATTATAGTGATGTATGCGCTAAAGGATAGTAGAGATAGAGCGCTAATTGAATCCGGAACAGCGTTATTCAGCTAGCCTAAAATAGCTAGCCTATCAAGCACATGACAAGGATTAAAAACTAAGTGCATCCCACCGTACCACCACCAACAACCACATCTTACTACGACTCCTGTGTCGGATATCGTTGAAACCATGACTTGGTCTGGTCTGGATGCGACTCAGCAACGCCATTACTATGAATGTCTCAAGTCCCCGTGTGGCGCCGAGACACGGCTCTGGCTCCCCATTCGCCTTCTTGCCGCTCTTATCCACATTCATGCATCCGGTTTCACTAAGATGAGTGTCTCTTCCGCTGTACAAGCAAAATTGCCAAAGTCGAATGACAAGAGATGTGTCTCACAACGGACGACAACACATCAGATATTACTAGTACTCATCCGTGCCCATTACGATACATCGTTTTCTTAGTCAAGACTCCATGTCCATTGGTACTCGCGTGGGGAGGTGTAACAATATTACTGAACCATTTCTTCTTGGCTTAGGCAGTCGATGTTTGTCCTTACGTCAGTGCCGGGAGAAGCAGGTTGTCCTGTGATAGAATCTGAGTCAGGTATTATCATTTCCTTCAGAGGAGAGATTACTACGACACAACTGACAACAAGAAGCAGATAATATATGACCCTGTCTCTCGTATAAGAAGGTGACCATCCTCCCGCAGCGGTTATCGCAATGTTCAAGTCAAAGTCAGAAACTCAACCCATCCTATTATTCACCACACGATATAACTCGTCATGAAGTTGGCCACTTTATCGGCTATTTCAGCCAGTCTATGGCCGCTCATCGCTGCGGTACCTGCTCCATCCGCAGCCGCAAAGGATGCAACCAGTCCTGTGACTGTCGTCATCCCGTGCGGCACCATCGTCGGCAAGGCGAGTGACACGGTCGATACCTTCAACGGTATCCCGTATGCCGAGCCCCCGATTGGCAACTTGCGCTTCAAGCCACCTGTGAGACGGTCCAAAGGACTTGGAACGTTTGATGCCACTGGAACCGCTGCGTCATGCCCCATGGGACCTCTCATCAATTTTGATTATTTAAACCCCCCAAACGATACTACAAATGCTCTCGCGGGCTTATTAAACCCGCCCAATATTACAGCGGGCACTTCCGCGGCTGCTGCAATCAACCTTGCTGCCGGTGAAACTTCCGACAAGAGCACAGAAGACTGCCTGACAATCAGTGTTCAGCGCCCTCATGGCATCAAACCTACTGTTCTCCTGCCCGTGCTTTTCTGGATCTACGGTGGTGGTTTTGTTACCGGCAGCACATCGGGATTTGATGCCACCAAATTAATCGAAACCGGCCTATTGCATAACCAACCATTCATCTTTGTGGCCGTCAACTACCGCGTCGGCGCCTGGGGATTCATGCCTGGTAAAGAGATTTTGAATGAAGGCAGTGGAAACGCAGGCCTGCTCGATCAGCGCATGGGTCTTGAATGGGTGGCAGACAATATCCACTCGTTTGGCGGTGATCCAAGCAAAGTCACAATCTGGGGACAGTCTGCTGGTGCCATCTCGGTGTTTGACCAGCTGGTCTTGTATAATGGCAATGCCAACTACAAGGGCAAGGAACTCTTCCGTGGTGCCATCATGAACTCTGGGTCCGCAACTCCCACTGATCCTTTGGACTCACGCAAAGGCCAGGAGGTCTACGACGCTGTTAAGAAAGCAGCTGGATGTGAAGTCGAAGACTCGCTGAAATGCCTTCGCGACTTGGACAATGACGTGTTCACCGTAGCTGCCAACTCTGTTCCCGGCATCATCTCATACCAGTCTCTTGCTCTTTCGTATCTCCCCAGACCAGACGGCAAAGCGTTGACGGATAGTCCCGACGTGCTTGCAAGAGCAGGCAAATTTCACAAGGTGCCAATGATCCTCGGCACCCAGGAAGACGAGGGAACGCTTTTCAGCATCTTCCAGAGGGATATGGGCTCGACCGAGAAAATCGTCAAGTATCTGTCTGACTACTACTTTGAAAATGCAAGCACCGAACAAATCACCGATTTCGTGAATACCTACAGTGAAAACATCTGGGATGGCAGCCCATTCCGCACGCTGTTCGCTTTTGAGTACTACCCTGGAAAGAAGAGGATCACTGCCATCCTCGGCGATATTGTCTTCAGTCTCATTCGCCGTATTTCACTTCAAATTATTGCTGAGGTTGCGCCGCATGTGCAAACATGGTCTTTCTTCTCCTCATATAACTACAATCCCATCTCCGGCGTCTTTGGCACCGCCCACGGATCAGACGTTTCAGTCTTTTTCAATAAAGACAACACATACTACCCTACTATCAGTGGGCGAACATACTACCTCAACTTCTTGTATCACTTGGATCCCAACAACGGCACCCGCCCAGACTTGCATTGGCCCAAGTGGTCGCAGGGCCACGAGCTCTTGCAGTTCAACGCCCTCAACAACAGTCTTAAGCAGGACACTTATCGCAGCAACAGCTCTGCTTTCCTGTTTAATCACATTGATTCACTGCGTTTCTAATCGCAATAGAGCCTTGGAAAATGATACACTGTCAGACGGTCTATAGTGTTGATGGATGACTACAAATAGGATATACTTGGCGACATTGTTCTTTTCCTATCGCGGAATAAGGAGTAACTAAATGTAGATGTATATGGTCTTAAATATACAAAACAATACTCTTGATTTAATACATAATGTTAAGATGGTCTCACTTATTACTTGCTGAACTGTGACATGTCAAATTAATCATAAGCTCTACTCTAATGTGTAATATCATGCAATTATAACAGGCTGTTTCCGATAGACAGCTATCGAAGACAGCCACTCTATAAAAAAATCGATCTATAAGAAGTGAAAGAATGTTTCATCCCAAAGGATTGTATAAATGCGAGCTCCAGTGTTTTTCCAAGAATGTCTCCTTCCAAGAATACCATAAGGAGAAAATGTGAAGCTCTTTCAGGCGTACTGAATGAGTAGTAGGAATCGCATCAACGTCGTGAGCGAATATCACCAGCAGTCGTTTCTTCAACTACTCCTTCTTCTTTCCCCATTTCTTAGGCATACGAACCAGCCAGTACAAGAAGAGCGACGCCGCGATATTAAAGGCGATGAACGACATTCCAATGCCAAAGTCGCGCCATCGGTGGGAGTAGCTCGAGCTGACGCTGGTCAAAAACACATTCGTGTCGGCAATAGGGCAATAGCTGCAGTCACTGGTGGCATTGGCATCCTGTAAATATCCTCCCGCAGCACCAATGAAAGTGGAAAGATACTCTCCACAAGTCTGGCCACTCGGCGGTTCGAGATGCACAAGCTCGTTGCTCGAACAGGTGACGCTTGTGTTGGCCAGACCGGTGGACAATACAGCTGATACCCAGTATGTGAACGGCGACAAGCGATACATGAATATCCAGAAGCCCGGCATGCTGGAAGGAGAAGCGACGACACCGCAGAAAATGAGACACATCATAAACAAAACGTTGGCCAAATTACCACCCGCTTCAGCAGTGTCCGTAATGGCGATACAGGCGTGAGCAAAAGTGCATGTAAAGACGAGGAATTGCCAAAAGAGAAGCCACATCAGACCTCCTCGCTCAACGACTTGTCCAGCCGGTTCAGCATTCTTGTCGAATCCCACAGGGTAGTAGACGCAGAGGAACATGAAGACAGACATGAGCGAGTTCCACGGAATTTCGACGGCAATCTGCGACAGCATAAAGACCTTCCAGCTATATGTCTTGGAGGGTCTTTCGCGCACTTCATACAATGATCGCTGGACAACGAAATGTGGCATCTGCTGCTGGACAAGTTGGCCGAAAATAGTCAAAATGTTAAAAATGGCAAACATCTGATTCTGCAAACCTTGAATAGTCAGTGGAGCATGGAGAAATACCAATCCAATGAAGAGAGAAATTGAAACGCAGAGAACGAATTTGGAGTAGATGTAAGATGGCGTCCTCCAAATCTGCTGGAATACGCGCTGGGTAACCACCAAGAACTGGGACCAGAATGGCGCAGCAAACTCTGCATAGGAAGCTTTGTCTCGAATTTCAGTCACGTTGTCATGTCCCTCGTCCTTTAAGCGCTGAAGCTCAGTCTGAACAGCTTGATACTCGGAGCTTTCAAGCCAAGCCTGGTGCCAGTCGATTTCCGTCGTAGATCCAGGAGCCGCGCCGATAGCCTGAAGCATCCACTCAGCAGGATTCTCGCCAGGAGAGCACTTGGGAGCGCCGTGTTTCTCAAAGTAAGAGGTCATGACCGAGGAGTTTTCGCCAATGTCGCCAAAGTACACAGTTCTGCCACCTTTTGCGAGGAAAAGGAGACGGTCGAAGCGCTGGAACAGCATTGCAGATGGCTGGTGAATAGTGCAGAGGATGGATTGGCCAGCTTTGGAAAGTTTCTCTAGTAAATCAAGAATAGCCCAAGACGTCTGCGAATCAAGACCAGAGGTGGGTTCATCAACGAAAAGCAAGAGCGGTGGTTTGGCTGCCAGCTCAACGCCAATGGTAAGTCTCTTGCGCTGTTCAACATTGAGGCCCTCGCCAAGCACACCGACGACCGCATCAGCATATTCTTGCATGTCTAGCAACTTGATGACCTCATCCACATATGCAAGCTTCTCTGCTCTTGGCGTACTGGCTGGCTGTCGTAGGAGTGCACTGAATTCCAAAGCTTCACGAACGGTTGTTGTCTCTAGATGAAGATCCTGCTGTTGAACGTAGCCCGTCCGACGCTGGAATGAAGTATCGCGAATCTTACCGTCGACAAGCATCTCACCTGTGATTACTCCCATCGAGATACGGTCAGCCAAGCAGTCGAGGAGTGTCGTTTTACCAGCGCCAGATACTCCCATAAGAGCTGTCAGCGTTCCTGGCTTGACCCAGCCGTCGACATGATCCAGAATTCGTCTCGGTTCGCCTTTGATCTTGATATCATAGCAGACTTTGCCCCAGTGAAATACGCTTGTGGAGCCCTGAATATTTGCAGTCCCTTCAGCCGAGATATCTGTGCCCTTTTCCACAACAGGAACAGGTCCGGACAAAGAGGCTTCTGCGTCGCCTTTCTTGGAGACTGAAGCAATATATCCGCGTCGGAAGACGAGAACCTCGCCCTTTGACTTCTTTGCTTGAATGATATCAGTTGCAACAAAGTAAACAAAGTGGTTGAAGATGGCAAAGGCAATCAAAATTCCAACGTTGCGCCACTTGTGAGCGTGGTTGTACTTGTATAGCGAGTTGATGTAGGCATCGCCGCTGACAAAGCTCTGGCCTGGGACGGATCCTACAGCTGTACAAGCTCTGTTTAGTCCTGTGGCATTCTCATAGCCCGGGATGAGAGCGCTTGGAACGAAAGAGTTGCATTCGTATTGGCGGCCGCTGAACTCGTTGACCATGAGGGCTTCGAATCCGTATGCAACAGGGTCGAGATAATTGATCCAACGACACCATCCGAGCATGTAATCGACCGGAATGACGAATCCAGTGAAGATGACCATTGCAAGAATCAGCAGCGAAGCTGGCACCATGGCTTGCGAGAGAGTTCGTGACAAAGAAGCACTATCATCACACGTCGCAGTTAGCAATAGTCTGGCATCATTCGCCTGTTTGGAAACTTACATTGATCGGAAAATTCCAGACATGGCTAGCACCATGAGGAACGTTACAAGCAGGAAATAGAAGAAAGCCCCCGGCGTGCGGTTGAGATGCGTCATAAAGTATATCACCAAGTTGTAGCAAATTGTGTTGCCAACCTTGTACGGCATATCACAAAGCACAGACGAGAAGGCTTCAGCCGACGGTACGTGGAATCCATAGCGCTGATGCTTTTCAACAATAGGCCGCTGGGCATACTGAGTCAGAATTTCGAGAGCACTGGAGAAGGCGTTGGATAAAATGGCAACATAGAGGACCGCGGCTCTCGAGTAGAAACTTCCTGTCGTTTGCTGGAGATTGTAAAAGAGCGATGAAATAATAAGGGCCATGACTGAATTAGCAAGGAGCGAAAAGATGGTCAGACTTGGATCGCCCATCAGTCGTCGCCATCCTCTCCAGAGACAGAGTCTGACCTGTTGTCCATACGAAAGCGTGTAAGGAGACTTGACACGCTGGTGCTTGGCCTGGGTCGACTTCTTGTGCTGACGGAATGCCTCGGCATCAGCTCCTCCAATGGGATGCTCCTTATTGAATCTGTCCATCTCCGCTTGAAGAGACTTGTAGTCGTTGCTGTTCCTCCAACAGGTGGCAAATTCATCGGGGGTACGAGGAGCGCGGCTCTCCCAGCCAGATCTGACAATTCGTTCACTTGGCGCAGTCATCGACGTCAAGAAATCAGGCGTTGTTTGACGAGCGGGACAGTCAAAGCCAATGTTGATGAAATAGTCTCTAGCCTTGTCTGTTGGGCCGAAATAGATTTGCCGCCCTTCATAGAGGACAAGCACTTTGTCAAAGACATCGTAAGCACTCTGAGGTGCCTGGTAGATTGAAACAGCGCTTGTCTGGCCAAACATGTCGGATTGCAAGCGTAGAGTCTTGCAAAATTCAATAGCGTTGGCCGAATCAAGACCTCGAGTGGAGTTATCCCAACATTGCAGAGGAGCGTTGGAGAGTGTAGCCTCGGCAATGGTGACACGCTTTCGTTCTCCGCCAGACACACCACGGACATATTCATTACCCACGCGAGTATTGATGGTGTGGCTGATGCCGTACATGGCCATGACAACGTCTCGACAATGTGTGGCAAATTGGCTGGCGTTGACTCCAGGGGGCAAGGTTCGGGGAGATCGTGCCATGGCAGCAAAGTTGAGAGTGTCGCCCACCGACAGCATAGGGAAGTGAACATCAACCTCAGCCGTGTAGATGGCCTCACCGCGATGGTGGTTGTGCATCTCCTCAGCACTGATGCCCTGGTAGTTGAACTCTGTCTCATTGTCAATATATATGCCGCTCGTCTCGCCCGCAATGGATTTCAAAAAGGTCGAACATCCTGAGCCTGGAGGCCCAAGAACAACGAGCATCTCGCCGGACTTGATGTAGCCGTCGAGGTTGCGCAGGATGTCGATGCGTCGTCGTCCACCAGACTTGCTAACTGTCTGTCGAGCAAGATCGGGAATCGAAAGCCAGACATTTCCAACATCCTTCTGGAAATCAGTTTCAGTTCCAAACCCATAGACGTTCATGTTTTGAAACGAAACACCAGTGCGGCGAAACCCAGACCCATGCTCAGTGGCATATTTGGAAAGTGTCTTTGCCCAGGTCCGGGCACTGAACTTGCTGCTCATGGGATTCAAGGGCGAGTCGGGGTCATTGTTGCCAAAGAGCGAGGCTGGCTGTCCCTGGATATCGACTCCAGACGCGTGAGTGTACTGCCGGGCTAGCTGCTGCACCATGCTGTGGCGTCTCTCCATCTCTTGGAGGCTAATGTTCCCATCGGATTCATCGTTGTCGTCGCCAGCATCGTACTCTTTGTTGTCATGACGGGCATCTTTCTTCGAGTCGGCATCATTGGATTTGGAGAAATGGTGTTGGCCTTCGACGAATGTTTGGGCACTGCCATGAGTCGACTGAGCACGGGACTCTGGGCTGGACTCACCGCCCGGCGAGCTTGGCGGCTGCCCAACAGGCATTTTCCGAGCACTGAGAGGAATATCCTTTTCCCTTTGTCTGTCGATATTCAAACAACTTGTGTCTCTTGACTATATTGATCTCGACCACTGTATTGCATCCACGATCAGCTGATATTCACACAAGATGAGTCGATAAAAGATGTCTCCTAACCTCAACTACAACAACTGTCGACCATGTGGTATCAGATGAGTCCCAAAAGCCCTGGTGCAACAAAAGAAAGGAATCTGATAAGCTCATGTTTTATCTACAGGATTTATATGAATCAAGTATCGGACAGCGGAAGCCTGCTAAGGCACCGGGTCTCGGAAAGCCCTCTCATAATGGCCCCGAATCGATGACAACAAACCCACGATCCCGTAATCAAAGGGGCTGTACCCTTATTCAGGCTTCCGATAGTCACCTTGTCGCCTGTGAATTACACGACATGCCTATAGGGATCATTCCCATCACTACTACAAGGTACATATACCGCCACAATATGGCTAGGCTCTACTTCGTATTACTATCTTGCGGAGTTTGGTTAGAAGAGCCCTGCATATTCGATCCCGCTTAGCCAATCGTGGCCTCGTCTCGCTTCTCCACATCCACGGGCTCTTCGCAAACTCCGAAGAACCGTCAGCTCTTCTACACAGTCGGACAGTTCATAGACCACGATTCCGCCTTGCTTCCCAAAGCCTCGGGTGACGCCCTGTCCGTTCAGCTTGGCTACGACTCGACTGCTGTTTGATCAGCCCGACCCATGACTCGATTTGCCGCGAGACCCCTGCGGGATATGAACAAAGTTTGTCAAAGTTACCCACTATCTTGATCTGTGCATGGGTCTTGGCGGATACCGGTTATCCAAGCACAATCTCTCACTCTACCGAGTACACTTGACAAAAGCTTCAAAATGTGAGATTTCCACAACTTCTGGAGAGGTGCTTCTCCTGATGGGACAAGATGTAGCTTCTATTACAGCTACGATTATTCATTTTCATCTCACGTCTTCTTCTTTTTACCGAGACACCTCTCACTCGGCTGAAGTCTAGCTAATCTCGTTGACTGCTAGCCCACGTCTTCACACAGCACTTACCTTTCTTTCGTTAATTACAAGATTCAATTATGAGCTCCGTTGGTCCAACCAGTGTTCCCAGTAAGGTTGTGAATGAAGGGAGGAAGTTGGCCTGTCGCTTGTGCCAAAAAAGGAAGAAGAAATGCAATCGCAAAAGCCCATGTTCTATGTGCATCAAGGTACGGCATCCGACAACTCTCCACTTGAAAGATAAGGCAAAGCAGCGCGCTAACATACTCTTATTTTCTTACACGTATTCAGCTGAAGGTTACTTGTCAGCCAAGCACACCAGCGCCTGTTCGTAAAAAGAGGCAGTCGACGAAAGATTTGTTTGCGCGGCTAGCATGGTGTGAAGAGCAGCTGCGGCGTACGCTTGATCGCCATCAGTGTGATGAATGCATTCCATCAATAGAGACGTCTACCGCCGAAATCTCAGAGAAGCTTTCAGAAATCAGATCAGAATCGGAAGCCGCCTCTACCACAACCGCAACGAAGCCATGATTCAGATCACGTCCGGTTTAGCAGAGCTGATAATTGGACACATATACCCTTTAATATTAATACCAAATCAACCTCTTTTTCGGACAAAATATTGCTAGTACACAATCTTCAGTCTATGCTGTGTTGGATGGAACAAAACATCATCACCATCGGGTCTCTGCCTCACTCTCTGCCTCACTCTCCTCGTAAAATGAACCTGTGGTCAAAATGTTCAAAAAACCTGGGGGATGGCCTCTACTTCGTTATTATAAAAGTGGAGAGTTGGTTATTCTTCGCCTTTCATTGGTGCTTCTGTCACCCCCAATTGCTTCTTTCAGCCATGCGGAGGCGCAAACTTCAGGGATTTTCTTATGGGTCCGCGGACTTTTGAAGCATAAAGCCCCCCCTGGCTCGCGAATCACACGAGGCTAGACAGGCCCTAGTCAAGTAAATACGCGGATAACGAAGCACTATTTAGTGGGATGTGGGATGATTCCGAACCTACTGGGTTAGTGCCCGTTTCTTGTTGCGAAAGTTACCGCATTAGAGAGAGGAGTTGTGGATCTTGGCGCACTGCGGTCCTACGGTATGCTCTCCTTTTGATGACACATTCTAATCACCCATTCATGATGTGACTGTTGCTGCCATTATATCGCAGTCAACAGCCCATCCGACCCCGTCTCTCCCTTTCGGGTGCGGATAGCTTGACGCTCCCGACTTGTTGTTACACTTTGGATGACCCAGTAATACTGTATACCGCTCTAGGATCTACAAGCTTATGAAAGAGAAGCTTTGCGTCGGTGATGTTTATGATTATGATGATATGATGGTTCATTCCGGTTCATTCTAGCTTCAGTACACCCCCACAACCATTAGTCTATACTCTACCCTTTTCCAAAGTCATCTACAGCCATATGCGATGGACCAAGTAAAACGCTCTCTCTCCGAGTGTACACAATCAATCCTCCTAGCCGCGCGCTTAGTCTCATCAAGTCTCTACATCTTCATCGCGTGCTTTTCAGTCAAACGGCTATGCGACGTCCTCAGCTTCTTCGACAGCCTCATAATAATAATAGTACACCTTTCACCAAAAAAACATACAAAAATTGCTTACAGAAATGCCCTAACCGTTTCTCTAGTGTCTGACTGCTTTAGTCTACGGTAGTCTAGACGTTATTTTCCCGACGTTGTTTGATTCCAACACTTCTACTCATTCCAATACTCGATTCCGCTGCGATGTTATCCTGTGTCTTGGATTTACAATAGCTTCAACTACACTGAGCAGAGCTGCCTCGATGGGATCTCAGCACGACAGCGTGTATTGGGAGAGGGATATGGCTTTGGGTGATATGCGGCGAATTCAATCAACTTTGTCTGCCGTGGTTAGGTGAGCCTGAGTCCTTGAGAAATAGTATATAGATGAATGCTGATGTTGTCGTGATTTTGCAGCACTTTTCATATGGGTATGTGCATTTGGCAGCCGCTATAGCTAAGCATTTGTGTGTATGATAGGAGTAGCAATATGACTAGGATATCAGGGGATTGCTTGTAAATCTTTGTTATGGCTCTAGAGTCTAAGCGACCGCAGTGAAATAAAAACGAATTTTCAGGCCCTTGAATAGAAACCATGCTGGCGATATAAGCTGGTTATCAATCTCACCACGTAAATCAACTCCAATATGACCCAACGCGCTCAAAATTGAGATGTAGGACGGCCACCAATACCCACACTGCCCTCTCGGGGATAGAGCCATGGCCTATTACTTCATCCTTATACTCTTCGTCTCAAGCAAAATATATGACCTATATCACTACCATCATTATTGAAAAGCCAAGGGGTTCAATAAAGTTAAAAAGTAAATTTAAATACAGGATCAAGTCAAATTGCATATATATAAAGCTCTAGATTTCAAGCATCTAATAACCTTGCATGGTGGAGGATATGAATTTCATGTATCTGGCAGCATTACAATATATACAGAGTAGGAGTATATAAATGGATATTTTGCAACTCATGACTTGAACAATTAATATCAAGTATAGCCTGGATACTATTACTTGTCAAACGAGGCAGCACTGCCCCAAAACTCTATACAAATCTTGGTCACCTTGGAAAGATCCAGGCCGTTATTGTACAGTGGGTTGACAGTCAATTGCCAATCGCCAAATGGCCCAACAGGAGCAAGAGAACTGGCCATGATGCTGAGAGCCTGGCCGCGGAAGACGTTGGAAAAGGTCTGGCTGGCATCAGCCTTACAAGCTGCCGCGCTGGCAAAGTCCACGACACCGAGCGGGTCGTAGCTGAATCCCACCGTCAACTTGTCGTGGTCAAATTCAAAGACTTGGTCGGCACCCGCGGTTCCGTCGTACCTGACGATCGACTCGGTGCCCAGGTGCGTCAACGTGCACAACAGCTTGCGGCGGTCGTCCAGACCGGGCTGCACCGCGGCGCCAAAGAACCAGACGCGGACCTGGTCGATGCGCACGTCCCAGTTGCCAGCGAAGAGGCTGGTGCTGGCAGAAGTATCCGACGTTACGAGCGGCACTGCGAAGAAGACGCGGTGCTCGTTTTTGCTATTCGAGTTGGCCGAGTCGATGAAGCCCCTGACCTCCCTGTCCTGCAAGAAGTGGCACTTGCCTTGGCCATTCTTCTCACGCTCGGTTGGCGACGGGAACTGGCTGTAGATGTTTGTGCTATACCGGGTGATGCATTCGGTGAACTGATTCTGCAGGTCTTGGCTGTACTTGTCGATGATGACATCCGTGGGTAGGCCCTCGAAGAGCTTGGTAAACTGGAACGGGGGGGTGAGCGCCCAGAAGCGAAGCGCGCGCTCACCGAGCATCAGAGATTCTATAGCGGCAAACCGTGCGTCGTTGATGAGCTTTTGGATCCAGAACCGGCCCGTGGGGATAGCCGAGTTGACGCTAAGAAGAGTCTCGCCAATCTTGTCGAGCTGTAGCCGGTACCGCTCCAGCTCCTCGCACGCTTGGATAAACATGTTGACTCCAGCATTATATTTCATAACGGCATCATTGCGTCGTTTCGCCAGATCCGCTAGGGTGTCCAACTGTTTACTGAGAGCTTCCCTGCGGGTGTTGTCGATGGCCTTTTTGTACTTCTCGAGCATCTCGTCAATATCGGACTTGGAGGCAAGCAGCTTATCTGCGCCCGGGTCGTCGACCTCGATTAGGCCGTTGGATCGATTGTTGTAGCCTTCCTCGAGACTGGCGAACCCTTTGCCAATCTTCTGAAACTGGTTCACGACATATGACTTGTCTACAGTGGAACCATCAAGCGCCTTGATTGTCGTTGCGGATTTGTGATATATACTAGCCCCTTGGATGGCTATCATGTAGGGCGTTGGTGCAAAGGCAATCATGGTCAGCGCGTCCAGGAAGTGCTCTGGATCAAAGTTAGTGTGAGCCTGTATGTCTTTTTTCACCTCTTTAATTGCCTCTGCTATCAACTGGCGCTGTATCTTGAGTGCCGGAGTGTAGGCGGCGATCTGGATGGCGGCGGACTTGAGAATGCCGTTCTCGCCTGTGAGGACAAGCTTCTTGTCTTCGCACGCGGCGATCCTCTGGTTTATATTGCCCGCCAAAACGTCCAAATCTGGAGCCGTGTTGGACCCAAACTTGAGCAGCTGTTCTTCTAGGGCCTTTAGTTGCTTTATATTCGCGTCCGTCTTCTCCTTGTAGAACGAATACGTCTGGCGAGGTATCCACCTCTGTGGATGGCCAAAGATGTCTTCTCCCACGGCAATCCGCCGCAAACACAGATCGGCTCTATCTTTCAGGTCGCGCAGCTGCGAGATCATTTTGATGCCAAGATTGCTATTCTCCATCGCAAAGTAGGCTTCCAACAAGGGTGAGGTTTTTTCTTTGGTTATATGCTCCAGCAGCTGGGGCGCAAAAGCGAGACGGCGACTGATGGTGTCGTACATGACCCTGGCCGAATTGTAACCGGTAGAGATGCTCGAGGTTAGGTATTCCAAGTCTGCACGATTCATGAGCATCTGGCATTCTTCGGGCAAAGCCAGGGCCGTGGAGATCTGCAGGTTAGCACGGTCCTCCGAAGGCCAAACTATATCGACATTTGTCTTTCCTTCTTTGCCAACTTCACCCGTAGTTCCAGGACCATCTTCTGGTATAGCTCCGGTTCCGGCGGCACCACCCTTGCCTTTTTTGTTAAAAAAGAAAAGAAAGCAAAAGTCAGCTTCTGAGGTCTAGACAAATGGTTTTCGGTCAGACAAAGAATGAATGAATTACCTCCTTCCGTTGAGTACGTAAGCTTCAGGTAGTCCTTGAGGTCGGTAATCGCGCCGCTGTAGTTGTGCATGAATTTATCATATGCCTGCCTGAGTGTCCCCACTGGGGCCTGAGGATCTGTAGATTTGTCTACAATACCGACGAGAGCTGCAGTGAGAGCTTCTGCGGATGTATAGTAGTCGGCCCACGGCTTTTCGTCCATAGGTTGTAGTGACTCACGAATTGCCTCGAGGGAATCGTAGGTAGGGTCCACGAGCGAGCTGAGATCTGCCGTAAGAACTGGTTCCTGAGTAAGTTTGAGAAAAGACATGATTGCCGCCAGTAGATTCGACCTGATCTGTCTGATTTTGGCTGCTTCTTTTGCCTCTGCGAAACCAAGTTCACGAAGCCGCGCTTCCACATTGGAGATGGATTCCGCAATTACAGAATATATCTTTAGCTCTTTCTGGAGATCGCCAACAGCTTCTTGGTCAATATAACTGCTGTGTTTGTACTCCAATAACTTGGTCATCTTCGCCGGCCATCTGTAGACGGGTATACCAGTCAGTTCAAATGTCCAACTGCCAACCCTTGATACACTTACGGTAATGTACTGGAGTCAATGATGTAGTCTAATTGGATCACGTTATCCAGCAGCTCGTGACCGAAAAAGAAGTCGATTTTTCCTATTTAAAACCGTCATCATTTTCATCCCTGTCTCTCTCTGTCTCTCGTCTCTCATGCTTGCACAGGGGAGAGTAACGGGTTATTATTTACCTCCATTGCCTCCTTGACCACCATCTCCACCCTTTCCGGCTTCGGTCTTGGAGACACCTTGGCTGCCATCGCCTCCTTTGGCCAAAAGGTAGAGTCCTAGATTCTTGTCCTGCTCATCAAGGCGGGGAATGAGCTCATCACCAAACTTCTCAATGTACAGCGTCAGGGAGCCGCCGGCACCACCGTTGAGCTTGTCACCTGGATCCGAGTCCGTCGGGATGCTCTGCTGCCCACTGGCGCCGGTGGCGTTGAGCCGGACCACGGGTTGGCCCAATGTGAGGGTGTTGCAAAAGATGGAGAGCTTCCTAGACTCGAGGTTGATGTCCGTCTCGAGCCGGACATTTTCCGCGTAGACGACCAGGGCCTTGTCTGCCGGCCATTTTGTATCGGCGTTGAGAGTAAAGGTTCCGGTCTCAAGAAGCATGTACTGGTTAGCCTGCTGATAGAAGGCGAATACATCGTTGGGCAGCTTGTTTTGCCATGAGGCTGTTATGTCTGGGTTAATTGGCGGATCCGACATGATGAGGAGAGTCACTGCCCGGCGAGAAGCAAACAAGCTTGATAATAGAGATGGATGTAAGGGTCAGTGTTTGTAGTCCAATAGAGCATGTCCAAACTACCTTGTGCCTTGAAAGTTGAGTCGCGAATGCACTTACGGACGTGCAAAAGGAAATGCTTGTATCAGGAATATTCACCACCGCCATATTCACCTCCGCCATCAAACCGCATTAGCGAGAACAATCGACTTTGAGGCCTCGGCTCGCAATCGAATGAGCATCCCTGCCGCTCGCGATTCGTGGCAGCGGCTGCAGCATGCAGAGAGTGGTCTGGACCCATTCATACGCACACATTATAACGAGCTGGATTGTGGCGTTTCGAAACGAGTGTGTCAAGGGACGGGCCGAGCTGAGCCTATTGCTGAGTGCAGGGGGCGATAGAGCTATTTAGCGACTATTTAGTTCCGTCCAGGGGCCTCTCCTTGGCTTAGCGGACTGGACTCTGCCCCTCAGAGACGTGCGGCAGTCAATAGACTGGCACTATTTGTCTGTGCCGCAGCGAGCCAGTGGCCAAGAGACAGCACAGCACAGCCTACCTGCATGCAGGCTGGATTATTGCTGGCTGAACTGGTCCCGCAGCTGCTTCGTGGCTGGCTGAGCCTTCAATTTCATTTGTTCAGCTGGCTACCTGCGTGTGCCATGCCCTACATGTACAGTGGGAGGCAGAGTGTCAGCACCCTGTCAGGTCAGCGGCCAGGTAACCTAGCTGAATTTGGCATAGGGTATTATGCTGCTTTAGAAAAAATAAGTCAGCCACTATATTCTAGTAGACAAGCTGCTAAGATATAGGGCCTACTCCACTATAGTATAGCAGACTCTGCGCTAGACTTACAGTGAGCAGACGTAAAAGTAAAGCGGCCCTAAGTTTACTTACCTAATAGGGCTAGTGTAAGAATACAGCGACCTGGCAGGGTGTTAACTCTTTCTTTCTGCCAGGGACTGTACATGTACCTACTGCTACTGGGCAATACAAGCAGGAATAGCGGCTGCTACAAAGCTGGACTGGCTGAGACCAGCCTCAGCCTTCGGGATCCGCATAGCACACCACATGCAGCTTCCACGGCTCCAGACTCGCAAATATAAAGATCACAATCATGTGGGAAGCCCCATAGCAAGTCGTGGTGTCCATGTCCCCTCACTTCATTTGCTTTTTCTCGTCTTGAAGCCACAAAAAGGCCCAGATCGACACCATCATTCAGTTATTCTCTGTCCAGAACCCCCCCTCCGCAATCATCATCGCTTGTTGATCTCGTCCCTCTTCTCGCCCGTCATGTCGACAACACCAACACCTAGTCAAGAGCCTTCTGAAATCGAACCGCTGCTGGTCCGTTTCCGCAAGGACTTCTCCACCTTCAAGCCGCCAAGCAAGTTCCGCAAGGAGATCATAAATGTCATGAGCAGCAATATGCCTGGAAAGGAGCTCACTGAAGCCATCCGTGATATCATGGATAGGCATGGCTACGACAAGCTAGAGACGGCAGAGATAGACAAGCTCTTCGGCTACGAGCCCAAGAGCGAGACCAGGCTTGCGGATCCCATCAAGCCTCCCGTGACAAAGCCGGTTGATGCTGCGGCGGCCCCATTTTCCATCACCGCGTTTTGTGCCATGTACAGCGCAAAATCAAAGAACCCCATATTCTATACCTTGTCTATCACGGACGAAGGGGACGGTAAAAATCCGCTCATCCAATGTGATGATGGGAAAACTAAACCTGACAAATATCCCCTGACGCTAGAGGTCGAGGCTGAGACGGGCCACTTTTGGGTGTCTTGGACTACCCCCGACAAGACCGTGTGGAGAGTCAGATTGTATTCACAAATGCAGGGCAACAAAGCCGTCAGATACTTCAAGGGAGTCCGTCTACCAGCCGGCGGAGGCGACCCGGTTGAGTTCTTTGGAGAGGAAAAGCCCACCTCGTCAGAAGACAAGGACCGAGAGGCTGGATGGTGGTCCAAATATGGCCATTTGGTGGGCGTCGCGGCAATTCTGAGCATCATACCGATTACAGGTATCGTGCATGCCGTCTTGTCCTACCGCCACAACAAGTCCATGGAAGCGGCAGAAAGGTTGAAAGCCGAGCAATTAGCCCTTCAGGGAAGGAGGGACATGGCTGAAAAGAAAGCCTTGGCCGAGTTTGAAGCTGTGGGAAAGTTTTTTGAATCGACGTCAGTGCCCAGAAGAGAAAAGCTCCTGGCCGACATCAGGCAGGCCGCCACAGTGGAATTCCACGACATGATAGACAGCCAGAAGATAGCACAGAACCGCTGGAATGAGGGAGACCTCAAATTCGACTTTGACGGGCAGGACAAGCCATTTCGCGACGTCTTCGACAAGATCGTCAAGGACAAAATCGCTGAGTGGGTGCCAATGAACCCCATCGTCCCAATCACCATGATTAATCAAACGCTGGTTGATCAGGGCCTCCTAACGCAAGCCGAGCTCCAGGAAATGGAGGCTTCTGTGCGTGAAAAAGCCATCGAGAGGCTGGACAGAACTTTCACTGATCCGTACGGCAACTACCTCTCATTTTTCACATTATTGAACATAATACATCGAGGCCGGTCATTCATCTTACCTGCATTTCCTGCGGCAGGCTTCTCGAGCTTGATATTTGTCAATCCAGCTTCTTCAAGGCGGGGCTAGATGGCCATGAGCACATGCATTTATATAACCAAAGAATTGCGGTGAACACGTAATGTCTATCGTCCTTGATCCTGTTCCCAGAGCCAAGAAAGTAGGACAGTCATACCTTAATAAAAAAAGAATATACAAAATTCCTTGCGAAATAAATAGCTGCTGATTTATCTGTAGGAATCGGATTTAATGCATCTTTGCCATTGGTTGAGAATATTAGCTCCTTGGTAGTGGTATCAGGATGTCCTGAGAACGGAAGGCCAGCAACAGCAATCCACAGCAGAAGAGCAGAGCGCTCTGGTGCTTCGCTCGACACCGTGGTGACAAGGAAACTCGAGGGGACGAGCTGTGCTTCCGCCGCATTTCCACTTGCAGAGACGGCGCTCAATTGATATTGCAGGCCTACGCCGCGGATATGTGTTGTCAGATTAGAGCGCACGATTGGATCAAGTTCATGGGCTATCTGGCCAGACTCATTCGTCACTGTGACTTGAGGGTTGCGCATATCGATGGCTATGTGGCATGTCTCAGCCTTGCCGACTTCAAAGGTGATTATCTCATTTGGATCCAGGACTTGACTTCCTCCCGCTGCTTCATATGCGCCGTGAACATTCCTTAGATCCGCAAGGCAGTTTAGAAAGAGGCCTTCAGGGATACTTTCTCCCTTGTCATCTGGTTTGGTGCCGACACTTCCTGTTAAAGGATAACTCAGTTGCACCGAGTATTTGCTTTTCACAACGCTGACCGTGGGATTTCCGAGTTTCAAGTTGTAGTAATACTCAACAGAATGTTCAGGGCGGACAGGATCTAGACAACAATTGACACATAGTTAACACTTGTAAAAGATGTGGCGCAAATGACGGCCTTGTCCTTGCCTTCATAGGTATGGCTAAACTGCTTGACTTCAGAAACAGATGCATTCTTGTCAATCTCGGCGTGGCGGGCGGCGAGTATCCGATTTATTTCATCCACACGATAGGCTACAAGGACGTGCCATCCGGCAAGCATATCACAGCCGGCGATGCTGGCTATCAAATCGGCTGTGGATCTCTCGGCTGCGGCCATGGCTGACAGAAACCACTTAGTGGCCGAGGTTTCGAAGGGGGAGTGTTTATACAGCTTATAGCAATTAGTGTAGCTGCGTTGAAAGCCAGGCACTATAAGAAGCAGGCCTCAGTATAGCATAATATTATATTACTCAAAATTCGATAAATGAATTGCACCCTTAAGCATCTGTGCCCTTTAAAACAGCATACATGTATGCTTCCGCACAAAGTTCCGAATATTGCCACATCGACTAGAATACATGTATAGTATTGGCGAGATGCAGCCAATTGCTAACTCGAAAGTAGTGGCTAGCTGAAGACAAGGGGTCTGCGTCTACCCATGTCACGCTATACCAATATTTCTCCACTACATGTAGGCCAAGCAATATTTCTCCACCAAAGCCAACTTGTAGGAGGAGCTGCAATAAGCTGCATAGGCCGCCTCGTTCGTAGTAATATAGGTTACATAAAACAAGACCTTCTATAGACATGAGTGCTTGTAGCATATCAGTCGTAGTCATAACCTCTGTTGCACCGATTCCAGCTACGTGATCCTCACGCCGTGTCTTGCAGCATCGGCGAGCTGTCTACCACTAAACCAGCTATACGGTTCCCACAGATCGTAGGCGTAAAATGTCTACCAAATGTGTTTATGATTCCTTCACATAGCAAAAAGTAAGTCATACGATTAAGCCACCATTAAGCCACCATTTCATCATCCAACAGTTGGTTAAACAAGGCAGATCGAAAGATATATGCCGTAGATTTTCATAAGATCTTCCCCGCATCTCCCAGATAGGTGACCTCAGCCCCATGTACAGCATCGTCGGTGAGCCACTTGGCATTGGTTAGCTCTACGATCTCTAGAGATGGCAAACAGAATAAAAGAGTCAGTCCGACTACCATCAGCCTAGGATTGGAATGGTATCAATTTGTAACCTATGCAATATTTGTAGATCTAATGGCCGTGTTATATCTTCCTTGAATTTGGTATTTAACCTTCCACCGGCCAGTACAAGTGGAGAGCTCCATATAACAACTAAAGGCGCTTCTTCCCACACGCACATGACTGGTATTGAGTGAAATGGATACCAAGTTACCTAGGCTAGGATTTTCGACAATGTTAGCAAATATTAATATGGTTCTTGAATATGGACAAGGCAGCTTACATTGCATTGGGAGTTAAGACACTCATACGGCTTGCAGCAGTCATCCTGAAACCATCCTCCGCATTTTGCGCCCTAGGTTGCCACATCTATTAGTACGTTATTTCCAATAATATCTGCTTTCTGCTTTCAGGCCTTACATGCTCCAGGCATCCTCCCTGAACGAGAGCTGCACTGGTTAGAATAACTAAGTAGGCGAGATCAAACTTCATGGTTACTTGATGGTATGATCATGTAATTACATAGGTAAACAGGTATAGAAATCTTTTGGTGGAAAGGGCGGGAATGGGCATTTTATAGACTTGAGTGCTGATAACCTCTCCCATCGACAAGTCTTCTGGCAGAGGTAGTTGCCATTTCGTCACACAGTAGGACCCAGGCCATGCTTTCAAGAGACTGTTAGAAGTACTCTATATCATTGGTTTAAGCAAGGAACTCGCTAATTTAAAGGGGCAATCATCTACATTCCAGGCGCAAGGGTCATTTGGTAAGATACAGGTTTACAATGTTCCGGATGTGAAGACTTATTGCCACAGATGGGAGCGATACAGAGAGATTGAGAGGCTTCGCATTCCACCAAAGCGGGGGTTGCAAAAGGTTAACTAGCAACGGCGACGGTCGAGCGACTAACCGATCTCAAGACTTACTTCTTGACAACAAGGAGACAACCTTAGATGAAGAGATAGCAGGTTTTAAATTCAGATGGTATCTGACAGCTTGCTACGGTGCTAAAATATATGTATTGAATTGTTATATCGGGACTACTATCTTGGCACCACTAACACCAGCCTTTAGTTTATCCAACGCAGAGTTCAAACCCTCCAATCCACCCGCCTCAACCTGAATAGCCGGGCTAGGAACAACTGTACATGTATCTACCTTGAGACCTTTTGCCAGCCATCCATTAAAGCATTGGTAAATATGTTTGTCCCTGGCAGTCTTATCCGCCGACGGGCAGTTGAACAAGATTGTAGTATTATCTAGGGTCGGGTGATCTTGGGGCAGGACAGGTGAATGTGCAACTTTGGCCGGAGCATCGCCTTTAGTCTCCCTAAGAACGTCCAGCGTCGGCTGCAAGCCTTCCTTGACAACACAGTGTGCTGTGTTGAGCCTGACGCCATCTTTTTGAACCTGACTAACAATCTGAGAGACAACATTGCTATCCTTGTAGTCGAAGACGGCGTGCGCTCCGAGCTTTTTCATGTACTCGTGGTTTTGAGCGCTGGCAGTTACATAGACTGTAAAGCCCAGCAATTTAGCTGATTGAACAGCAAAAGTGCCCACGCTGCTCGCGCCACCCCAGATCAGCACCGCCTGCTTATCCTGCGGCGTGTACAGAGTGTCGAGCGAGATGCCAATTGTTGTCCATGCTGTCAAGGCAGTCAAAACAGCCAAGGGGAAAACAGCGCCTTGTTCAAAGGAAAGGTTGGTGGGGAGTGCAACAACGCCTTCTGACTGAGCCAAGACATATTTCTGAAAGGCACCGTGATCTGGCGAGCCATTATGGTAGAAACCCGAGGCAAAGGCGAGAACTCGGGTGCCTGGGGCGAGGCCCGTCGTCACTTCAGGGCCTACCTTGGCGACAATACCAGCTACATCGGATCCGATAACAGCAGGATAGCTTGGTACAGGAGGGAAACCAAAGTCTCGTTGGGCATAATCCACAGGATTCAGGGCCACAGCCTTGACTTCAATCAGTATTTCGTTTGGGCCAGGCTCTGGAGTGTTGCGCTCCTTGACTATGAATGGACCTCCCTTCTGAGGGAGGATAGCAGCAGCGTGTGTTGGAGCCATGATGAGCTTCACCAAAGGTTATAGAGAGAATTGCAAGTAAATCGTCGAGTCTACATTGTCAATTGAAGTGCTATTTAAGTACATTGCTCTGTACGACGAGGTAAATCCTTCCGGCTTTTGTGGTGTTAATTGCAATTATCTCCGTTATGGATTGTCCTAGCGGACATCAAACAAATTGAAACCAAGGGAATAATCGGCTCACAACGCTAGTTACGCATGCCACTGACATCATAACAACTTCTATGTTGGGTTAATCGGCGCGTCCAACTTGATTGAGTTAGCTAGTTTTTCTCTCCCCTATAGATGGATACAATAGCCCATTGGGTAGATCTTTATACCTCTTGTTATAATACTGTTTAAAAGCCGTAGAGTGTAGTAGATCAAGACATTCATTGAACGTTTGTCAAACCAGAAGCAATGTCTAGTTGATCTAGGACATTATCGAGGATAATGAGAAAAATATCCGTTTGAGGCCGGCACCATTGCTAAATGATCTAGAAGCAACCTATATACGAGCAATATTTTTGAAGCCCATGACCGTGGTGAACCGCTCAAGCAGTATGTTTAATACCTCTGTTTGTGACACAACCCAAATTTGTTAAGCAACTATTGACAAGGAAAAGCATCCAGCGCTTGTATCTCTTGTATGATTGATTCAAGATGATGGGTAAAAGTCACCATTCCAAGCCAGTACCGCTGGTAAATGACCTTGGGTAATAAATGCAAGAAGAATTGTGACCACAAGCCTTATGGCATTATCTCATTATTGAAACGGTCTTCAATATCTTTAGTTGCGATAAACTGTGTTCTTGATTCTCACTCTCCCTCCATTTTCGCCTGGCTATACTGTCATTGACTTATTTGCTTTAATTCACCATGAACCAATCCAAGAGCAAACGGCACTGGGTAATTATACGCACCCCGCTAATCAGGTATTTCCCCCCTGTGGCTACTTCCAAAGATATTTTATTCCTGGTAAATAATTTTAATGCATATTGTATCTTCAATTCGATGGTGTTTACTTCTTCGCGTCTCAAGTATGGAATACGAGTGTTGTTACATGAGATTATATCGCTTTTGGGCGTCTTCCAACGAGGCTTGAGGAGGTCGAGACTGGGACTAAGTCGCAGCCTGAGAGCAAAATCTCAACAAGTCAACTCTCAACACGTGTTACTTTTGTATGGCACCATTTTTTGATTTGTTGTATATTGCATAGGTGGAGATTTGTACGCGCGATAATGCCGGCGCCACTTCACGATAATGCCTGTGCCGCCTATCACAGTATCGTGTGTATCGATTGGAACTCTGTCACCGAAGATTTTCACTATTGGCTACAGGGTACACCGAAGATTGTGAATTGGGGGGTATTTGGGTTATTAAAACCATCAATTAATCGCATAGGGTGCACTTTTTTCTTCTTCTTCTTTTACATATCCGCGTCTAAATCTTGAAAAGGTTGAGAAATTGGTAGTATCACACAAAACCTAGGCAGTTCTCAGGATGGACAAATTTCACCGTTTCAGTCCAAATTGTACTCTTCCTGAAGAAGACCCAATTGGCTTTGTCAACGCGCCAAACATACGCACGACTATGCAAATCATCTGGAGTTGTTTCAGCGTCATCCTACTCTGCACCTGGTCCATTCTTCATCCCAACGTGCCACCGGAACTTACACCGAAAGGATGGCGACAGACCATTTACAAAAAGCTATTTCTTCTATTTCGAAAGGTCTACTGGATGGGGGTGATGCTTATTGCTCCGGAATTTCTCACTACTTTTACGACGAAGAAAATGCTTGGCACGAAAAAGAATGTCACAAAGCTGAAAGAGCTTGCAGGGGGCATTAAGTGGGACTTACCACAGACTATTCTCACAGATATGGGAGGAATTATCGTTATCTTCTCAGACATTGGTGACCAAGATAATAATAATGAGAGATCCGTATCAGAAAGGCCACCACAGAATCCACCAAATGATGAGATTCCACCATGTCCGATCAAGAAACTCATAGGTCTAGCCAAGATGCTCATAGATCATCTCAAGAAGCATTCGAATCGGCGGATAGCATCGAGTCTCAGCCGCTTCAAGGAAATTCCGATGAGTTCATCTCAAAATTCGAGAAATGGCAGAACTGGTGGCTAGGAGGATGTGAAATCCCATGGAAACGACACGAAACGCATGTAAAACACGCAATCGAGATGAAAGTGGCACTGGATAAAAGCCATAAAAAGCCACTGTACTGGATGATCCAGAATATTGCTGCGCTATCTGGAAATTTGTGGACATTGGACTCGAAGCAGCTGGCCACTGCTAAGAAATGTGGAATCATCACAGACTTGCCAATCATCAAGGCCGCAGATATCGACGACAAGAATAAGTCGGATGCTCTGGTAAAGGCATTGGCTGTAATACAAGTCATTTGGATGGTCGTCCAACTCTGTGCTCGAGTGTACTATCGTCATCCATTCGCGCCATTGGAGCTCAGCACCGTCGCCTTTTCTGCTACAGCAATCATCTTATATGTCATTGAGTGGGACAAGCCAAAGGATGTCAATACGCCGGTATATGTCAAGGCCGCTACATCTAGTGCTTCGGCAAAGGCGTTTGCGGAGATTGTCAAAGAAGCTCCCTTTCCATATATGCAGCTTCCATTTATGCAATACAAGCATTATTACATGCCTAGTGTTGCTTTCCATGAGACCTATGGGAGTTTAATGCTCATTGATATAAAATCACTTGTTGTTGCGATGATTACTGTCATCTCCTTCGGTGGGATTCATCTCCTGGCATGGAATCTCCAATTCCCAACTCCCATTGAGGGCTTATTATGGAAGATATCTGCCATAATGACTATTGCGTGCCCTACTTTGTACTGCAGCAGCCATTTGCCGTTCATGGGAAAGTCACCAAAGGATGCTGGAAAAGGAGAGAGGTTCATGGTAAAAACAGTCGTCGGCTTTACCTCGTTCTTTTACATTTTCGCTCGCTTATTCCTGATTACGGAGAGCATCCGGTCGCTTTATCATTTGCCGCAGGGGGCCTATCTTTCAACATGGACTGCCGATTTCCCGCACATGTCTTGAGCTGTATAAGCAGAAGTGTATTAGATTGTGGCTTTCGTGATGTTCCATTACTTACTTGAATACATATATTATTACTTCCGTATTATCTATAAAGTTTAGTCAAGTCATTGATTCCCAGAAACGCTGCTTAAAAAGTAGCATCCATCATGAACAAACTGCACCAATTTTAATGGCAAGAAAAGATCACTGAAGAAAGAGAAGAGGCGGTAATATTTTTATATCACTACCTAAAAGTTCTTGTTTATATGATTAAGCATCAAGGCAGTAGTAAATGCTGAAGCAAGCATAAGCATCCGATGCTCGCCAGAGCTGCCTGTTATTGTCCCTGAAGCAAGCAAAATTTCGCTGATCATTATGGCCACTTCCTGCATACTGGCCGGGGCTGAAGCTTCCAGAGTTAATATTACTGGTAAAGGAGTTTCCACTTGCAAAGTGACCAGTAAAAGAGTGACCCTCCCAAGTAACCTGTTGTGACTGGGGGTCTGCAGAGGCAATGTTTTGAGTAAGCGGTGGTCCGTTTGCGTTGGAGTCATCCGGGTAGTAAGCCATGACACTGGCATAAGTCGAGCCAATGTTGGGGCCGCAATTAGCAAGGTGCACTCCCCTATAGATGAATAGTGCTATTAGCTATATACTTTGGTAATTTGTTTTTAATATCAGCCAAAACATACTCTCCAGCTAAAGCACTGGGAATGAAAAGAGCGGTAGCCGCTAGAAGAACAGCGCTGAGCTTGAACATGTTGAAGGTTTGATGTGAAGATGCGATAGAAGTGCTACTTGTTGAGATGGAAGAAATGGTCTTTGGATGGTCTTTAGATGTCTTTATATAAGTGTGCTCTCCTGTGCATCTATAGCAATTCTTGGATTTGGAATCTATTCATCGAGAGGGACAATATGGCTTATGTTGCGGGCGTTCTCAGGCAAGTTGCATGACCTTGTATGCTGAAGTTAGCCCGAATATGGAGTCTGACGGGTCCATGAAGCGGGCAAAAAAAAGGTAACAAAGAAATCCACCAATTGTATATGCACCCGAGACAAGCGAGGAGATGTGTCGCAATCCACCAATTGCAAATGATTATATTACGCCTTTCATCCATCTCTTGCAGGCGCACGAAGAAGAAGATATAGACGTTTCGGCCTTGGCGAATTGATACGCTGCGATGGGAAAAAATTACCAACCACCGATAGCCAGGACCAGACATGAAAATCATGTTGCAATTAGATTACTATAAGCGGGTGGTGGAAGCATATTTGGTGTTCTAGAAGCATCGAATAAATTCAGTTTTCGCCGTGTATCTCTTCTCTATATATCACCCATCTACTCCAGACAAGCCTTTGGAATCCTTGAATCAAAAGGCCCATCTTGTTGCCTGTGGTCTACAATTAAAGGCTAATGCAAACAAAGTTGGTAGCGTCTCGCAATAGGTGAGACATAGAATGACTAGATTGAAAGTAAGCATTATGCGTATGGCAGTGGCTTATGGTGCGACTAGCCGCAATTGTATATATCTTCAGTGAAGAACAATATCACATTGAGATGGAAACTTTTAGTAAGTAAAATTGAAGCTATATATGTTGAGAACGCCGCGAAGCAGCCAACTCTATCAGCTGCTCGAATGGCCATCACTCATCATTGAGACCGTAGATGTCAAGTTCAGTCTTCTTCATTTAATGTTTATCGCTTACTGCCATGGTGGATATTGTATTTCAAGTGTCTCTAGAATTGAAAAACGCTTTTCAATTGACATCTGCGGCTGAGGCACTGCCAATTATGGCATATCGAGTTGAACATACACCTTCCCTTGAAAGCCCCGGATATTAGGCTAGTGAGTAGAATTGGGCGTTGATCGTTAACAGCTACGAGGAAGAAATACATTACAGCTCAAATGGCAATGATACTTAGCTCTACATGTTAGAATATGCAATTATTATAAGGATAATATCCTCGATCGATTTTATTCAACGCTACATATACATGTATTCACTTTGCCGTTGAGCTGATATGAGCTCAAGCTCAACTGATATGAGGGATATGAAGTGTGCTTTTTATTAGCGAAAAAAAAAGGGAATCACCCAGCACCCCAAATTTGTGGGGGATGTACAGATAAATACTTAAGCAGCTATTTACATACACAAGTATTTTCATGAATATAGCATAGAAAAAAATACTGAAAAGAATTTACCCTTTATTCAGATATTCAAATGTATAGATTTTTTTCTTCTGGCTTTTTTCTTTGAAAAAAAAAATGATATATTTCCTTGAATAAAAATGAAAACATAAGTGCTGGTACTTTAGAGTGAATCTGTACTCATAAGTGAATGGTACTTTAATTATGCGTGTACGCACATACTAATAGAAAGTACCTCGGGGTGCTGAATAGGGATTCCCAAAAAAAAAAAAAAAAAAAAAAAAAAAAGACGCACAAAGGCTTGCTTGAGACATCTAAGCCTAGCACAGGTCTCGGTCATTAAACACAGCGCATAGCCCTCCGTATTACAGTGCATGAGCCGCTATAACAAGCGCATCAGCCGCTATTAAATAGCAGTAGAGACCTTACGCCGACACATCCACGAACACCTCAACCGACCTGATATGAGCTTGACTATCTCACCATCTCAATTGACATGAGGTAGCTAAGTAGGTAAAATATACTGTATCCAGTACCGACCAAGCACTCATAATATTTCAAGCAATGCGCCGAGATTATAGCGCTTTGGGCGGGCTCGGCCGCAGTATATGGTGCCTGTAATTCCGTCGACGGTGAAATTCAAGTCACCAATGCGCGGTGGGCCTTAACTGCACCTGGTCTAGAAATTAGTGAGCTTGACGTCTTCAAGATACCCTACATCAGACATCCTCTTGAGCAAAACAAAGCTATTCTCTTGTGTAAGCTCGAGAAGACAAATTGAGCAGGCTTAAAAAGATGAAGAGAAACTCGACAGAGTGTATCTTATGCTGTGAGCTATGAATCTTGAATTTTGCAGAGCAATTTTTGAATAAAACTCGTTTCTTCATGCGCTTGTTTGAGTCTTGCAGCTACCAGTCTTTCTCATACCGACACTGTTTACTGATGCCAATTTTCATCCCTTTTAGTTTTCAGACAATGAATTTCATTTTATTCTCATAAAATGCTTATAATAGGCTTTTTGCATGAAAAGAAGTTTGGTTGAAGGATGTAAATGATGTAATACAGTTGGTGAGTAAGTGAGCAGCATATCCTCGGATCCGCTGATCACGAGATCCACATGCATCTCAGCAGCTTAGAGAACAGACCGGCCATGATTAATTACAAGTTAAAATGCAAGTTTAATTGTGCAAGTGATCAACGGTCCAATATACAAAACTCTTTACACCTCGTAAGTGACTAATAAATAGCGCCTCTGTTTCCGATATTTCCGGCAGCTTTCGCGTGGAGCATCGCTATCAATGCCACCACCACCACCCTGCTGTCAAATCTCACTTTTTGCTGAATCTCACCAACCCCGGGTAATGCTGCCCAAAATGGCAAATTATCGATAAGCTACCATCGCCCACCGCAACCTAAAATCTCCAGCCTAAATTCTAGTAGTAGTAGCAGTCATCTGCCTATTGCTACCCAGGATCCGACGTGCCGAATTCCACGGACTTTTGTGGCGATGCCATGCAGCGCCACAGACGAGGCAGAATAAAAACATGTGATGCGAAAGTTCTCTGTACCAGACTGCAGCTTGCTCGTATGATAGGACATCAGCGACTAATCGATAAGGATCCGAACACGCGAGTGATGGAACGACATCATGTGCAGCTACAGCGAGCAGGAACCAGCAAGAGACACAGACAGAGACATCATCCATCCTTCGACTCGGCCAACACGTTGCTCGCCTCGTTCGACGACAGCCGACGCTGATCGCCAATCTCGTAAGCATTCCGCATCTGTCCTATTTTTCGGGCTGACAAGGCTAACTGCTCCCTATATCCGATCACTATATCCATTGGCAGCCTTTGACACAATCGAATCCACACCAAGCACGAGCAAGCAAACGAAATTCCGCACGCCTCAGCCGAGCCCACGCTTTAGTACTCGCCAAAACGGCTTGGTCGAGGAACGCAGATACGCCACGGGGATCGCCTAAGATTGCGGCCCCTCCCCGCCGGCCAATCTCGTGGCCCTCACCAACTCGCTAATCTGGGGGCTGCAGCTTCGGTGAATTCAGCCATGCCCATCTGGTCGTACCACAGGCCACCTCGATAACGGCCCTCAGTGCGGAATACGGATCGCTCGGCACGTATGCGGCTCTTCCAAAGTCCCCCGAGAAGCTCCTTGGGGCATGGGGGACTTTCAGAATTGGAAATCAGTCAACGCGAGTATCCACTGGTGATGGAGCCTTTTTTTTCAGCTCGCCCAGTCGGGCAATGGTGGAAGCAGTCTGAGGCTGACTCCAAAGGCCGAGCGGACAGGCTGCCAAAATGACGAGAAGGGCGTGGCTCCTTTGCTGCTCGCGGTTGGTTCAGTGTTGGCTGATTCTACTTTTTAAGCTTCTTTTCCAGTTTCCAATTCTTCCTCTGCTTCATCTACTCGTACGAGTGTCAAGTCCTCTAACAACACATCATGTATCGCCTAGCGTTGCTCCCTCTCCTTTCTACTGCGGTTCTCGCCGCTACAGGCGATGTGACTTTAACTAGCACCGGATGTGCTGATACATCTGGCTTCGAGAGCTGCCAAAAGAAAGCCAATGACGCTCTGAGCTCATGTATTGCCCAGGCGAAAAAGGACAACAGCCAGCAGGAAATCTTGGCTTGCGGCTGCCAAAACTATGTCGACAACTACAACTGCTATTCCGCATCCTGCTGGAACCGAGTCTGGGAGTGCGAATACCAAGAATACATCATTGATTATTTCCTCAACTGCCCCATTGCCAAGCTGCCGGTGCCATACTTCCCGGCCCCCAATAAGGCTGCCGATGCCTGCTCTTGCAACCTAGGCAAGGTCTTCCTCGCCATCCAAGACGCCATCCAAGAAACAGCAACATGCTCGAATAACGCAAACGGGCCCGATGCCTCTCAAAATATTCAGCAGATTCAGGGATGCGATTGCTGCGAGATTAGTGGAGCTCTCTCAACGTAGGCTTGCGAATCTCTCACTTTTCTCTCTCTGCCACTCTGTACTAACATGCATCATCACTCAGGTTCTACAACATCTGCCCTGACACCGACCCCACGCTAATTGGACTCTCCAACGTTTCTCAACTCGAGTCACAGCTTAATACTCCCTTTGACTCCTGCGGCAGCTACTTGGACACATTTGACTGCATTTCTGACCTCGGCTACTCCCTCGACGGAGTTAGCACCTACTACAAACCAACCAACCTTCCCAAGAGTGGAACGGCTACACTGAGCAACGCTGCGGGAACCGTAACAGCCCCTGCCAGTGGATCTGTGTTTAGCTATACAAACGGCGGCGATGGAACTGTTTATACGATTACGGCAGCAGGCGTGAAGGATTCCAGCTCTGGCTCTGGCTCTGGCTCTGGCTCTGGCTCTGGCTCTGGCTCTGGCTCTGGTGGCGCACAGTCTACCGGCTCTGGTGACGCAGCCGCCAGCACCGGCAGCCCTGCACAGGGAAGCACCACTGCAGCCAGCCCTACAAAGACTGCATCATCCAAGAATGGTGCCGGCTTGACTGCTGTAAGCCTCTACTTGGTAGCAGCGGCGATGGCCATGCCCATACTTTCATACTTTTAGACATTTAATAGACATTTAATAGATTAGAAAGACAACACTTACAACATGAATTATGGCAACAAATACCCACACTGAGCAGCAGGCAAGTATTGAATGTGAATTGTAAATAAAGTAAATTATTGTGGTCAATCCGAACAAAAAATAGACATAAGAAGCTCTCAAGCAGGGGAGTTTAACACGAAAAAAGATACCTGTGACTCTCTATGACACTTATGCATATTTCTCCAGCTGTGCTAGCAGCGCTGGCCAGACATGAGTGGGTTGATCACCAATCATCCAGAAATTTCCCTCCAGGTCTCTCCCCTGGATCACGACAACGTTTGTAGTCAGGGTGCCTCTCTCTATGCTCTGAGAATGGTAATAAACAGGATGGCCCGGCTTTCCTCCAGGATGATCCCTCTCCGAACTCTTGACGATTGCTGGACTAAAGTCCACATTTTCCAGAAACTTGGCTTTGCTCCAGTTGGAAGACACCACCAAGGCCGTATTGCTTTCTCCAAACATGGGAGGATTCCCAGTGTCCGCCATGGACTTTGCTGCCAACACTGCCACGGCCTTCATTTGCTCCTCTGTAAGCAGCGACAGGAGAGCCTTTCGTCCGTCAAGCGCCAATTCGCCAATGCTTTTATCCATTGCCTCTTGGCTACTGCAGAACACAAAGGCTGCAGCAGGAGCATTGCAGACGTACGCGGCGTTTTGGTCGAAAACTGACGTGACGCGGGTGCGGGGGTCAACGGCTTGCAGGAAAGTAATCGGGCGGCTTGGGGGCAAGTTTTGGGCGACTGCCTTGGTGGCCAATGCTACAATAATGTCATTCTCACTAATGAATGCAGGCGAACTTGAATCATCGCTTTTCCCCGCAGGCTTTGGTAGCTGATCTCTGGCCGCCTGAACGAAAGTATCCATCGTCTTCTTGGGGACGCAAACCAGCCTGGAATCGATTGGCGAGTTCCACCAGGAATCAAACATGAGCCGCAATCCGAATGCCGCAAGCCTCCAGCCCGTAAGCTGCGTGTCGGCCAGCAGGTATTTTTCCGTTGTCTGCGCCTTGTAAAGACCAGCCATGGAATCTTGATAGAGGCCCTTGAATGGAGGCACCGCTTCTGGCTTTCCGGCAAGTACAAGCTGCCAAGCATTCATGATGGCCGCGAGCCCGGAGAGATCGCTGACTATATGGTTGAAGTTGATGGACACTAGAGTTCCATCTGTAAAGTTGACTACGTGAAGAGCAAATTGCGGAAGATCGGAATAGAGATAGTCATCGATACATGTTGGCGACCCAGGTCCAAGGCCCAATGACTGATAGTTGCGAGGACTTGGGAACGTCGTCGGCTTCGTGTTGTCGGGGACACTTGGAAACTTTGATGCTACGGGGTGCTCCGACATGCGCATGTCGAATGCCGCCTTTGTGAAATAGAGTGGCGGTCGCTCCTTTGTGAAGGGGCATGGGATATGGATCTCAGATGATCCGTCAGGCTGATCAATGCCAGGTTAGCTGATAATTCTCATCAATACACATAGGAGCGCGCCGCTATTTACCCTACGTCGGATGCGTCCACCCAGCTTCCGCCATCCTTCCATCTGGAAGAGCTCAGAAAGCGAACTGCCCAGCTTATCGGCGTCGAGGACTTCATCAAATCTAAAGGTCCACATCAAGGTAAAGCCCCGCAGCGTTCCCGTGTCGTCAAAGAGATGCACCGGCGCGATCTCATCCGTCGGCACAATTGGCGGCGCAGATCTCCTGGGCTTTAGGCCCAAGAGGCTGAAGAGAGAGGAAGCCATATCGTGACAAGGCTGAGCTTGCCAATTGCGAAAATGATGAGGTTGAGGAAGGATTAGGAAAGGAGGGCTACGCTTTCAAGTGTCAGCGAGCCTCGCCCTGAAGTCCCCTAAGCTTGTCTATTTTTAGGGAAGTTCCGTGGGACGGACGGTCCTTGTTGGGGTTGGTAGTTTAGCTTGCTAGAAATCGACAAGTGGTCAGAGGGTAGCACAAGTCAACGTTGGACGGCGTCAATGGTTCCTAGGGAAAAAGAGACGGTGAGAATTCCGCAAGAGCAGATGTGGTTTCGGAGAATAAAAGAACAGATTGCTGGCGGTGCCCAACCCGGGATTGCATTCCAAGAGACGATGATTCGCTGTTTACTATCACTGACAGTGGTATCTCTTAGTGCTTAGTTTCAACCGTTTAGACAGCCTCTAATCAACTCATCTCACAGCAAACGCTGCTTTCTAGGCATTAGCGTTGCACACTAAAGAAAAAGTAATCAGAGATTAACCATTTTCCGTTTCGCACCAACGGGATCAAGACTAAAGGGGGGAAATGAGGATGAAGAGGAAGATGCGAAGGAACTAGAACTGTGCGCTACGCTCAACGAGTTTAAGGAGACTCATTACGGGTTGAATTGTGCCCGCAACAACGATAAAAAACTTTCTTGTTATTGACGATAGAGTACGGCGCCAGAAGCCAAAGCTATTCAGCGCCATCCACCGCTAACCAACTCAGTCCCATAATAAGCGGGTAGATTATAGTGGACGTGTTTCCCGTACTGCCTTTAGCTATTTCGAGCAAGCTCCATGGGGCCGGGATCGGTGTTACTCGCAAAGGTTAAATCTGAAGACCGAAAATACTACCACAGCTAGGAATCGAGACATGAAATATGTAAATTGTTTTTTTGCCTTTTTATACAGCTATGTCTACATTTCTTGACTCAATACGTCATCTATCCATGTGCATAAACAGCAGCTGCAGGAGGTAGATGCAGTAGATATTTGTTGCACTACCTTTTACTAGCTGTAGCCGAACGCGAAACATCCCAACGTTGGTATTCCTAAAGACGTCCCGGAGGATAGTCTGGAACAAACTCTCCAAGCCATCTAGGGAGGAGGTAGCTCCCTTTTCAAATTTCCTCGGGCCCTGACGATGTAGTAACTGCACCAGATACGAAAGATGCAATGGCTTTAATACGGATAGTATGCGCTGTAGCCGTTGTAGTTATTAAAGTCATCGTAGTTGTCATAGTCATTAAAGATATCGTAGTCGCCGTAGTTGAAGTATAGTATCCATTGTAGATTTACTATCCGTTGTAGCCGTTGTCTCTCTAGTAGATCTAGTAGATGTTCCAACAAGAATAATTGGTAGTCGATATCTCCAACACCCATATGCATAGTACCGTGATGTGTACCAAATACGCGAGATGTGATGTATGTGTTGGAGTCCATTGATGCGGCAGATGTAGCAGATGCTGTGGAGATACTGTAGATGTGGCGTTGTAGTAGATGCAGCAGAGGTAATGCAGATGCGGCAGATGCGGTCGACATGGTAGAAACAGACAAGTAAAGGCAAAGAAGTAGGAAAGTAGGAAAGGCAGTATCTGCAGTATATAGCATGTATAATAAACGTAGTGGATAGAAAAGAAGAAGTGGGTATGATGATAGAGTTTTCCATCGATGGTTGTAAAGTATCTCGAGGTTTTACTCTCCCCATAACGCGAGTCCCAACAAATGCTATCTGCTCAACCCACCAGCGGCGCAAAGTCAAACGATGAGTCAACATAGATCCGCAAAGCTACCTTGTATAATCAGGGCTGCTCTTTTCTATAAATTTGGCGTTCGTTGGTCAAGCGATTTCTGCAAAATCAAACTATTCTTGCCATTAGCCGTTGATCTTCTTACCATTTATATCTTCTTACCATTTATCAAAATGAATTCCGAGGTGCTGGCCCTTCCAAGTCTCCGAAGCGAGCTTCGGGAGGAAGTATTAGAGCGAGTTGATCAAATCTTGGAGGACTTACGCACTGAAATGCGTCCTCTGATGGTGGTTAACCAAATTGGCCTGGACTATGTCCTCAAAAACGCTCTTCATAACAAGAGAAAGGAGCTGGCCGCAGCCGAACGGCTCATCAGCATTCTGAACGAGGAATTCCATGCCGGATACCTCGATTACGAGAATGGGGCCCTTCACATGGAGGGCGATAATTTAGAATGCCGAATCAAATCTCTCTTGGAGGACACTCTTGTGCTTCGGACCTCCCATTATGAGATGAGCGGCAGAATACGGGACGATGTGGTTTGGCGACAAGGCTATGGGTCTATTAGTATTAATACACCCATTGATGAGACATACATTGACGCGTTGATTGCCCGATACAAGACACCTGAAAGGGCGAGGCTTGCACTTTTTGCGCCAAAGGACGTCAGCGCCGAGAAACGATTCCGCAAGAATGTATTCAAGGCATACGACGCAAAACGCAGCAAACTCGCCTGGTGCGTCATCTCTGGTCAATGGCACGATGCCAAGCACGTCACGGTCTTTGACATTATCCCCCATAGCATGGGCGAGCCGACAGCTCAGCATTTCCTCGGCCCCCAAGACAGCCAGGGCGGCCACTTGATGGGGGCGAAAAACGGCATGCCAATGCACCGAGTCTATGCAGAGGCACTTCGCGCGGGGAATCTCGTCCTTTTGCCCGATGATGGCCAACATGATCATAACGGGTCTTTCAGCCGTTGGAGGGTTTTATTCTGGGACGACAACGCAGGCGCCGAAAATCATGTGCTTCCATGGGGGTTTGCCCTCGACGAGCGTTTGTTGCAGTTCCAGAACCATTTTCGACCTGCAACGCGGTACTTGTACTGGCTTTACTGCATGAATGTGCTTCGATGGCAGCGATACCAGGCCCCAGGCTGGTGGCGAACTTGTTTCGATGATACTCTGGCTCTGACTGGTGTGAGGCCCAGCGGCTTCTATCTCCGAGAGTCAACTCTTCGAAAGGTTGCGCGTATGGTCGGCCACTTGACTGCGGCCGAGGCCGTTGACTTTGCAGCCCAGCATACCTTTCAGCGTGCAGCTGACGACGATTCGGATGAAGACGAAGACGAAGGGATTGACGTTGGGGATGTTGAAGACGTGGACGATTTCCATGCGCATGTTTCGGGTGGTTTGGCCACGCTGCCGATGTCGTCGTTTTTGATTGACGATGATGAGGATGAGGAGGATGAGGAAGAGGAACTTTGCCGGGCTGTAGACGTTCTTGCGCTTAGATTGCCTACCTGATAGGCTGAGGAAAGAAAAGAAAAGAAAAGAAACAAAAAATACAAAAAAAAAAGATAGAGAAAAAAAAATGAATAAATAATTTCAATGCTCAACGTTGGTTTCTGTTTCTAATCTTGTAGATGCTGCCATGGTTATTATGATACTCGTGACTGTTGTAGTCGCTGTATTGGAGATAGTATAGTAGATGTAGCGGCTATTGTAGCGCGGAGATGTATAAAAGTGCGATATGATATCTAACCTACACGTATCTAGTTACATGTATCTAGTCGTGATTACACAGCCTAGGCTTGATCAATCCACTCTGGGTACATGTATTCGCCTCAACACTTGGCCCACTGAAGCAGATATCAACCTCACATACAGGCTGCTGACTGAAGCTAGAAGGTTACATGTACAGAGTCTCAGGAAATAGCAGTTGTAGGAGGCGTAGCAGAGGTAGTAGCGGCAAAAGTAGCGGTGACAGTAATATATGGCCGTCAGATGAAGACGAGTGAATGCATTTGTACAACTACATGCATGATTTGCCTTTTCAAAGTGGCAGTGAGTTGAGCCAGAAGTGAAGCCAAATACATAAAGTTTGATCCCACTTAATCTCAAAGCATCCTCGAAGCTTGGGGTAGCCTTTGCTGCTTCGTGCTCTTCCACCTTCAAAGACATCTATCCATACCTCAGAATCGACTGTTTTCTTACCTCTAAATTCATTTTCGCAAGGAATCAACTATCTATTGCAGACCACAAATTAGACTATAGGCCTTATTCTAACCAGCTTCCATCTACTTTCACCACTTTTATCACCTGTTCTATTCCGCCAAGATGCCGCGAAAAAACAAGCAGTCGAATAAACCTGAGCAGAAGGGGGTTCAGCAGCAGCGCAACGTACCAAAGCAGTACGATGATGAAGGCATCAAGGTGCTGGCCCTTCTAAATATCCGAAGCAAGTTACCAAAGGAAGCAGCACAGCGAATTCAGGAGGCACTTGACGGCCTCCATGATGCAAAGAGCAACATGTCGCAGCTCTCCAGGTCGGCTCTTGGCGCTGCTCCTCCTCCTCAAGATTCCATGGGATGGATCATAGGAACCACTCGGCAAAACAAAGAGAAAGAGCTGGCCGTAGCCGAAAAGGTCGTCGGCATTCTTAACAAAGAATGGCATGCAGGAGCTATTAATATCACAAAGGAATTATTCGAATCTGAAATTGGTAAATTAGAAGACCGAATCACGGCTCTTATAGGGGATATTATTGTGATTCGATCCTCTCGTTACGAACTTGGTGGCAGACTGCTGGACGACATGATCTGGAAACAAGACCATGGAATTAATAATGGTTGGCCAAATACCGACTCATTGATTGCTCGCTACAAGACCCCTGAAGGGACAAAACTCCCGCTTTTTACGCCCAAAGATGCCCATGCCCAGTGGCGCTTTTGCAAGAGGGTGTTCAAGGCATATGGCGTGGAAGACAGGGAGATGGATTGCGCGTGGTGTGTTATTTCGGGCCAATGGTATCCCGTGCAATTCATTAGAGGAGTTCAAATTGCCAGATATAGTGTGGGTGAACAGTGTGCCCGGTATCTATTTGGTCCTTTAGATGACGAGGATAGTCACCTAATGGGAGCAAAAAATGGTATACCAATGTGCATATCTTATGCAGAGGCACTGGATCAAGGACGCCTGGTTATTATACCCGACGGAGATCAAGAGAAAGGCCAAGCATCTATCGACCGTTGGAAGGTTTACTGGCTCTATGAAGCTGATGCCATTAGAAAGACTCCGGTGCTGCCACCATCAGGCTCTGCACTCCACGGCTGCTCCTTGGAGTTTCTGAACGACTTTTGACCTGATGCACGATACCTTTATTTTGCTTTTTGTATGAGCATCCTTAGGCGTCAACGCCATGATGTTGCTGGCTGGTGGCGAGACTACCTGGCCGCAGGCTCTGGAAACGTTTGGGCCGCGTCTGGGAATTACCTACGATTGCCTACTCTTCAAAAACTTGCGCAAAGAGCAGGCCGTTTGACCGCAGAAGAGGCTGCTCTATTTACAATCGAGGCCGGTAGCGGCGGCATAACTGAGCATGCTGATGAAGACAGAGAAAGCGAGGAGATGGATAATTGGTACGCTGATGTTTGCTATGTAGCGGCTATGCAGCCATCCCCAAACCTACGTACTTGGGAGACGGAACTTGGAAAGTATAATCAGAGCTATGAAAAGACATACGATGACTACTACATGTACGAAAGGCACGACAGATTTGTCGAATATGATGACAGTGACGACGAGGACGACGAGGACGACGAGGACGACGAGGACGACGAGGACGACGATGATGATACAGAGGAAGATGAAGATGATGAAGACGTTGATGGAGATGATGAGGATGAGGATGAAGATGAGGATGAAGATGAAGATGAGGATGAAGATGAGGATGAAGATGGGGATGAGTACAAGAGTGGTGACGAGGAAGAGTAAGACGGCCTATATTTGTTCAATTTGCACTTGTTACTCAAATGATGGAGAGATGAAGAAAATTGAAAACAGTACAAGTGATGGAGGCAGGAGAAATGCTAGTAGGTAAATGAACCACCGGGCATCAATGATATGTAGCAGCGTCTATACGTCTCTTAAAAATTATTTGAATAAATTAATTGACAACATTCTGTTCGTCTCGGTCAGTGTATGCTTGCATGATTCTGTCTTTGACGTCCTTGTATCCTCCCCAGTTTGACCAGGTTTTGGCGCATAGTGCGCGCGTGTCTTGCATCATTTTGACTTTGTGTGCTCCTCGTACGGTACTGGAAGTTATCATGGCCATTATACTAGATGTTGTGCACAGCAGAGAATCATGTCAATAGCACAACAGTGAGGGGCATCTCTGGCGATCTTTGCTTGGCCAACTTATAACACATCTTGAACAATAGTAGAAAGGCCTTCCTCAAGAGTTCCCCATCAAATTTCCCTTTGCCTTGTTTGCCCCATCCCATACAGCCCACAACAAGTTTGCCGTTGAATTCGCGCCAAAAGATTGTCAAAATAGAAGGTTCCAGAGTCTCAGAAAAAAAGAGGCCATAGTAGATATAGTAGACATAGTAGACGCAGAAGAGGCAAAAGTATACAGGTGCCAGGCAGATGGCCACTTTGTAAGACGGCTGAATACATTATATAACTAACTACCTTTTCAAAGTAGCCGTAAATTAAATGTAAAGCGTACTTAATCCCACTCAATCTCAAAGCATCTTTCAAACTTAGATACATGTACATGTACCTAGGCACCATTTGCTGCTTCATGCTTTTCCGCTTCCAAACACATCCCATCCATACTCGCGGAATCGACTGTTTTTCTCCTGCACCGAATTTCGTATTCGCATCTTCATCTTCACAAGGCATCATCGCCCATCATCTGTCTCACAGATCAAAGCAAAGACTTTATTCTAACCAGCCTCTCTACATGTACCTAGTAGTCTCACTACTTGCATCACGTACCCTTTCCCGCCAAGATGCCGAGAAATAAGAAGAAGTCGAATAAATCCCAGCCGAAGGGGGTGCAGCAGCAACAACAGCAGCAACAACAGCAACGGCAACAGCAACAGCAACAGCAACAAACCGAGCAAAAGCGGCAGATGATAGAAAAATATCGAGATGCCGCAGAATCCATCATAGAAGCCACCCTTCAAAGCAAGGAGAAAGAGCTCGCTGCAGCTGAAAAAGCCGTCGCCATTCTCAACGAACAATGGCATGCAGGAACCCTCGACATCACGCAAGGAACGTTCGAGTCCGAAATTGAACAGTTGGAGCGCCGAATCGCAGCTCTTAAAGGAGACACTGTTGTTATCCGAACCACTCGCCACGAACTCAGCGGCAGGATGCTGGATGATAGAATTTGGCGGCAAGACCGCGAGATTGCCGACTGGGCATATCTCGACTTGTTGATCAGCCACTACAAGACACCTGAAGGGGCACGACTCTCCCTTTTCGCATCCAGAGATGACGACGCTCAATCAAGGTTCCACCAGAAGGTGCTCAAAGCATACGGAGCCGAGAAGAATAAGAAGACTTGCTGTGTCATCTCGGGGCAGTGGCATCTCTCGCGTCACGTCAAAGCAGCTCACATTGTTAGATACAACGTGGGCGAGCCTTCTGCGCGGCATCTATTTGGCCCATCGGGCGATAAAGACGGCCACCTGATGGGTGTAAAAAACGGCATCCCAATACATGAGGAGTATGAGGAGGCGCTGGATGATGCACGTCTGATCATTGTGCCTGATGGAGACCCGGACAAGGGCTGTTGGAAACTCTATTGGCTCTACGAGGAAGACGCACAAGACGACACTTCGCCAATCCCATTAGGCCATGAACTCCACGGACGCTCGTTGCAGTTTCGGACGGAATTCCGCCCCGCCGCACGATATTTGTACTTTGCGTATTGCATGAGTATCTTGAGGTGGCAACGTCACGATGTTCCTGGTTGGTGGAAGGATCATCTCGTTGGCGAAGCAAAGTTTTGGGCAACGCCGGGCAGTTATCTGCGCACCTCGATGCTGCGTAGAATCGCCCACCAAATTGGTCATCTAACCAAAGAGGAGGCTGCCATTTTTGCAGCTGAGAAGGGTAGCGGCCGCATAATTGAACTTGCCGATGAAGAGGAAGAGGACGAAGACATGGATTCCATTCATTCCAGTGTGATAGGCTCCGCCTGTTCCAAGCAGACTTCGCCAACGCCCGCCACAAGTAAAGCGAGTCCAGAGAGGTGACGAGAGCGGTGAGGAGGTCGAGAGCGGTGATGGAGAGGAATAAGACGATGAGGTCAGGTGGTGGGAGATGTCTGCCGAAACGAATTTGCTTATGCGAATCAATTTGCTTTAATTGCCTAAATGATCGACTGATAATGAATAGAGAGACAGATAATAAATAGATGGCATTAAAAACCATAGACTATATCTAATAATTAAAATATAATAAAAGCAGTAGAAGCAGTAGAAGCAGTAGAAGCAGTAGAAGTAGTAGAGATACTAGAGATACTAGAGATACTAGAGATACTAGAGATACTAGAGATACTAGAGTTATTATAATAAATTTATATTTAAGCCGTGGACTAGTATTATCAGCACCGGCACTGTTATATTTTTAACTGTAATCGCTCTTTTTATCTTTGGTGGTTTTCACACACAGTTTAGTATAAGTAAAAGTAAAAGTAAAAGTACGCAGTTGCAGACTGCTGTGAAATACCTAGTAGTGTCCAGCACCGTACTGGCTGCTTTTTATGTCTTTGGCGACATATATATAACAAGGCATCTTGTGACAAGATCTTTATTGCGGAACCTTGATGGGCCGTATCGACCTCTCTGCACGGCCACCCTTTTCAAAGGCTTTGAGGTGTACTTTTTTAACAAGGGCCATGAAAGGGGAGGACTCTATCATGGCGTAATGGAAGTCGACGCAGACCCTCGTTATCGCGGCCCATTTTGAGGCGTCCAAGATGGCATCCCGTGAAAGATATGTAAAGACTTGGCGAATTGGGATGATGTCAGAGGTGCTTGTTAATGCATCACGTGTTTGCAACATCGTCTTCTCTTGTTGTCGGAGAGGAGACGTCTTGTTTTGCTCTTCATGAAAGCATCACACCCAACGTCTATAATCATCCCCTAAAAGTATCTGTTGTTCACTACCAGCCAGATACTCCATCAGTGGTGCAGCGCTGCAGCCCAACCAGAGCAGTGCGGGGCATCTGGCGATCTTCCCTTCACCCCTACAACTCATCTTGAACAACAAGAAAGCTTTCGTCACGTTTTCTGTGTCCCGCTTCTCTGCTGGATTTCTTTTATTCTATTAACCATGACCATCATTTCTCGCCTCCGATCCAGCTCAGGAATAATTTCTTGGTAAGCTGCCGCTACTCTTCGGCCAAGTCCAAACCCACACACGACAAGTTCGCCGTTGAATTCGCACCGAAAGATCGTCGCTCAGCTTGCCCGAAAACAAGAAAGATCAAGGCCCTTTGCGAAAGTGCCCACTTCCATCACGCCAATTACGTACATTTTCCATCCGAAGCCTCCAAAATGCCATTTTCCCATCCCAAGTGGCGCTCAATTCTCCCCCACAGATACCCCGAAGTTCTGCTAACAATCATCGTCAATTCATAGGCCCGAATGATGCTTCTCCCTCGCCCACTTTTTACCCCAGACGGGTCATCGCGTGGTGGCTGGAAAGGCGCAAATGACGTCGACGCGTCAACAGAAGGTCATTGTCAAATTCGGATATCTATACCGACCGAGATTGAAATCGATATATAACGGCGATGTGATGCATTCTTGTGTGTGCCGGACCATGTTACATGGGGCCAATATGCAATGCGACTCTACGGATTGACTCAGCCGTTATAAGACAAAACCGCTTTTTATCCCTAGTCGAATCAACCAATGCCTGTTGTCCAGTAGACAAACATGCTTCAAAAGCTCGCCGCCTCGCTGCTGCTCCTCGTGAGCTGCAGCAGCTCTGCCACGGCACAATCTGCCGAGTCGCATAGCAATTCATTATCGCCAGCATGTTCAGCCCGAACGCAACATCTCAGCGATCCTCCCTATCAAGACTACTTCTATTCAGACTGCCACGTTGATGCCCAAGCAGTCGTCACAAGCCCTCTACCTGACAGCAATCTGTCCATCATTGGGCCCCGATTCATCGTTGCTTGGCCTGCTGGCAACAGTGGAATCTGCACATTCTTCCAGTCCCAGAGCGGTAAAAATGGCAGTCTCGCTATTGAGCTTGTCAATTCCACACTGGGGGCTCCCTTGGGCCCGGTGTATAGCAAGAGCAAAAGTTCTGCTAATCCCATTGTCGGCGTTGAAGGCGTCCTCTCGTTCAATGACTCAGCTGAGCTTCCCATCGCTATCCTAGGCAGCGTGAGAAACATACGCGATTTTACCGAAGGACCAAGCCTTCTCAGTCCCATCATTCAAGCCGGTATCAATGTCACCAGGTTCCAAAAGACGGGCGCCGAAATATCTCGTTTATGGCTGGACAATGTCACAACGACTACTTTTACTCTTGTGCCTTGGAAGAATAGCGACAATCACATTCAGATCGACAACACAACGCTCCGATTTGGTTCTGGATTTTACCACTTCACAGCTTCGTTCAACTACCCCCAGCTCAAGCAGCTTACCCCAAGCCAGATTTTGAACGAGCAGTCCCAATCTCTCGTCAAGCAACAGCCTGAGACTGTCTCGTCTCTTTCCTTCTTCTCTTATACTGAGAAGCTTCTTGCAGGTGGCTGGCGCTTCCTTACTTACTTTGGTCGTGATAGCATGCTCGCCGCGCTCCTCCTGCAACCCGTCCTCAGCACTGGCAACGGTTCTGCCATCGAAGCCGTCATTGGAGCAGCACTCGAGCGTGTGAATCGAACAGATGGATCAGTTTGCCACGAAGAGACAATTGGCGATTATGCGACGTTTGTAAATCTGCAGAACAACATCACGTCTACGGCTGCTGGATTCACTTATCCAATGATTGATACCGATTACTATCTTCCTATTTTGATGGCGCGGTACTTTAATTCGTCGCCAAAGCGAATTACTCCACTGCTGGACACCAAGGCTGGATCCATCGATGTCACTAATCTCAACCTGACCTGGGGAGATCTTAGCTACGCGACTGCCAGCAAGATTATGAATATTACCGCTGCATTTGAGCAGAACCAAACGGTGGACAATCTCATTGCGCTCAAGCCAGACCAAATCGTCGGCCAATGGCGCGATTCCACATATGGCCTTGCCAATGGCCGCATCCCGTTCGATGTCAACTGCGCTCTGGCACCTGCTGCTCTGTATGCCATCTCCAGCTTGGCAGCTATGCCTGGCGTCTATCCCAACAACTCGGTGACCCAAAACTGGACCTCAATCGCAGCTCAGCGAGCCAAAGTATGGGAAGACAAGACGCTGCAGTTTTTCCAGCATAACGTGACTGCGAAAACTGCCGTTGCGAGATTAACAGAGTACACCAGCAAAAACACATTCTACAATGGTCCTACCAATGGCGACTCAGTATCCAACTATTCCACCGACGGGACGATAATAGACTATGGGCTGGCCATCAACAGCACAGCGACGCCAGAGATTATCCCACTCACTCACACAGACACGGCCTTTCGCCACTATCTGCTCAACACCACAGACGACGAACAGCTCACAACATTCATCAATGCCTCTGCAAATGCAATTCTCCGCCCATTCCCAGCCGGACTGAGCACGCCCGTTGGTGTCGTGGTCGCAAACCCGGCACTATCCAATAACGACGTCCTCATCGCAAACTTTACCAACTCTGCATACCATGGTACCGTCGTCTGGAGCTGGCAGCTGGCGCTCATGGCAAAGGGCTACGAACGGCAGCTTGAGCGATGCCACGGTTCAAGCAATGTCACGGATATCCCATCATCTATTACTACTGCAACTGCGACACCTCAATTCTGTAGCAACAAAGGCGTGTACACTGCGCTGAAAACAGCATACAACAAGCTGTGGGATATCATTGAGGATAATTCAGAGCAGCTCGAATCCGAAGTGTGGAGCTGGACATATAGCGGCGGCAAGAATGGAACAGAGGCAGACATCAAGTTCTCTCCTCTTGGAGTACTTCCTCCGCCTCCAGGCGTGGGCGGCGGGACAGAAAGCGACGTGCGACAGTTGTGGAGTTTGACGTTTTTGTCAGTCACGAGGAATAAGAGCTACGCATAGAGTAGACGAAGTGAGCAAGTGAGTGAATGATGCATTGACTGCAAGGAAAAACAGCTCCTCTCCTGTGTTCGCGGGCAAGTAATCAATCAACAATGAGGAAAATGCCGCTCCCACATGATATTTCTTGTATATATATAATCTCTCTCAACAAATCTTTCATGATTTTGCAATCTAATGTCCAAACAAAAATTCTATATACTCTAAGCCGATGCTGTCGTTCTGTTTGTGAAAAATAATGACGCTGAGATGCCAGATCTCTCGTTTATGCTGTCTTTGGCTTCAATTTGTGTCAAAGGGGAATCTGAAGAAGAATGATAAAAAAATCCACTGAGTGATGTGTATGCCTTGAATCCGTGCAACCTTGCCTTTTTCATAATAACCAATGCCTTGCCTTGCCCTGCCTTGCCCTGCCCATGTCCTATTCCTACTCTTTATTCCCGCTTGGATTCCCTTTCATTGTTTAACCCTCAACTCCGTCTGCTGCTGCGATGCCGTCTCTCGCGCTGATGCAATGGCGTTGATGATGACCGCTTGCTCTTGTCTTTGCCCTTGTCCTCGGCCTTGTCCTCGTCCTCCCGAAAACTAGCCTCAGATGGCGCTATCGAAGGATTGACCAGGGTACTGCTCCCGTCGTCGTCCTCGTCCCTCGGCGTTGGCGTCGCTTCAATCTCCAGGGGTATCTGGCTAGATCCAAGCGCTCTCGGCGTCCGCAGCCTCAGCGGCTTCTCGCCCAGTCCAATTTTCGATGCCGCCCAGCCCAGCCAGGTTGGACTCGGCGGGATCCACTGGCCAATGTTTTGGGTGTAATGTCTCTGGTCATCGGGCAGATTTAGCCAGACGAATTCTCGGTTGCTGTTGATGCGGCCTTCCATGACGAAATCACCGACTTCTTCGGGGATCCTGAGTGCTTCTGCGATGAGAACTGGCTGGTATGCTGGGACTAGGAGATGCAGTCGTGTTGGGCGCATTGATTGGCCTCGCCGCCGTGCCTTGTACTCCATCTCTGAGAGGCGCCGCCGCGCTGCAATCATAAAGACAAACACCGAGTCAATCTGGTTCGTGTAGCCGCAGAATCTCGTCCCCAGGGGCTTCTCTTCCAGCAGATGGAAAAACTTGGGATACCAGTCGTCGTCTGGGTGCCAGAGGAAGAACCAGTGATTGCACATTGGATCATCCGACGTCTGAGTGAGCCGCTCTCGAATCATGCTGTGCACGTAGTCGGGAAACTCCTTTTGCGCAATGAGCGCCGTCTGGGCCTGGAGCGCGGCCGAGATGTCGTGCAGCTTGGCGGCGATGAGCTGCAGCGCCTGGATTCCCTGGTACGTCTGGACGAGGTTCATGCCGATGCGGACGGTGGTTGCAATCATGCTGAAATACGCAAAGATGCGGGCGCTGTCGGCGACGGACTGGCCCATGACCTGCATGGCGGGGATGAACTTGTTGAGGCCATCGGCCATCTGGTTCGCGCGGGGCGCAAAGTCGTTGACCCTGCCGGCGAGCTCATTGGCCTTGGAGAGCGTGTCGCCAATCTTGATGAGGCCGGCGCCGGCTTCGATGGTCTTGACGATGGGGGCGGTGTTGGCGAAGAGCTTGGTGGCGGCTTGGATGGCGCGGCCCTTGACCCTCTTGTCTCTGAAGATGACTGAGAGGAGGCTGTCTTCCCCCATGGTGCTTTTTGTTGTTTTTGGTGGCAAGTAAACAATGAGTCAAGGTGCAGATTTTGGGCGTTCAGGGGTATATGATGCGTGAGATGCAGGACGGAAAAGATGAAAAGAGGCGAGACGAGACGAATCGAAACGACCTGCAGCTGGTTAATGGAATCGTGGGGTATGAGACGCAGCAAGCCAAAAATAAGAAAAAAAGTCAGTCATACACGCATAAATGTTTGTGAAATGAACCCTTTTCCCCTTTGGCGGCCCAAAACTGTGAAGAAAGCAGATGCATCTGACCGTCTTGCGCGATCCACTTTAACACAAGCAGCCCTGCCGATTCCAATTGGAACCCCCCCAAGTGACGTGGCAGAGCAACGGCCCATGGGCGTGTATCGCCTGGGCTGAAAGTGGAGGCCTCGTTGGAGAAGATGGAGCTCCGTGTTGCGGCCGCTGATTGGAGGAGGCGGGCAGCGAGCTGCAGCTAACTGTCGGTCTGGGAGCTTAGAAGTAAGAAGAGGAGAGGAGGAGCTGGCGGTGATTGAATGAGCGAGCTGTTGACCGTGATCCAGTTGGGAGCTGGAGGGTTTGTTTCAAATGCTTTTGCTTTGCCCCATCTTGCCTTGTCGTGATCTGTCACGGGCAGCGATCATGGCTTCTGACCGCCCGGAATAACATCGGAGCGTGGCGTTACCTACCGTATGCTGCCAGCTCTAGCCTTGACTGCTATGGCTGCTGATATTCACCACCGCAAAAGACGAATCAAACATGACGAAGAAGAGGTGACCCATCGAGACAGTCTCATGACTTGACGCGATACGCATCCAAATCACCGTCATGGTCAATGTCGCCGGCAGAAGCAGAGGCTGCGCAACATGTCGGAAGCGCAGAGTCAAGGTGCGCCTCTCATCCATCCATACCCTGGATCAGCCACTCATAAGAACTCGGCTTACATGATCTCGAATGCTTCATCCATGTAGTGCGACCAGTCTCTCCCCGAATGCCTGCGATGCCTCGGCATAGGCTTGAAATGCCCTGGTGCTCGCACAGATGCCTTTTTCGTCCACACAGTCGTCCCGGATGCCTCGTTGCGTGATTCACCATCAGCGGCTCTCTCGCCCATCAGGTCGAGGTCGCCACAGAAGATGACGATGATGATGCATCTCCCGCAGCTTCCATCACGGCGACCATCTCATGCCAACGCCTTTGACCAGCTCTTCGTGTCTCATTTCATCGACTGCTTTTTCGGCTCGGCTCGGCCATCTGTGCCGCTTCCCAGCGGAACACCCAGGATCTGGCTGCACGAGCTCCCTGAGCTTCTCGCCTCTCCCTACCCATCTCCTGTCCAGTATTCCATTCGTGCAGCATCGATGCTCAGCTATGGCACTGTCGCCGGAGATGTATCCATCAAGACTGAGGCCTGCAGATGGTACATGAGGGCGCTACAGAGCTTGCGGCATCTACTATCGCTAGACGACTCGGGCGCATCTTTATATTCTCCCGAAAGCACAGTCTGTGCTGCAGTCATGCTCATTCACTTTGAGACTTCAGCTGGGACCAGTCCAAAGGCTTGGTTGCCGCATGTCAACGGTGCTGCTTCGCTGCTGGAGGCGCAAGGGCCGGGTCGTTGCCGCGATGGGTTCATGCATCAGATATTCAGGCATTTGCGGCTACAAACGGTGCGTGCATTTGATCTCTTGTGCATCTTGGTGTTCCATGTTCCAATGCTAATAGACCCAACAGTTTGTCGCGGCCATGGCTGACAACAGGCTTCACCCGTTTGCTTCACCGCAATGGACGACAATTCCTTTTGAGAAGCATCCAAAGCTAATCTTTGACAACCTGGTCGATGTTCTCTTTGCTGTATTAAGATGCTTGTCAACTGCAAATGATCTCATCGCATCAGATATCAGCAGCTCGAGCCAGCTGCAGACCAAACTCGGCAATCATATTCAAGACGCAAGGCTTCAGATTCGTGCGTGGAGATCGGAAGCCATGTTCTATACCTCTCTGAAAGAAGAAGATCAAAGCCCCTCAGTCTCTGAAGCTGAACAAGATATTGCTACCCTTTCGGACCCTCGTCACTTCATGATACCATATACCGATATTCCAACAGCGTCATTAATCTCACTCTACGATGCTGCCAACGTCATTGTACTCCGCCTCCTACATTTAGTTTCTCCCACGGCATCTTTGTACGATTCGCGCATTCGACAGCACACCAAGTCAATTCTATCCGCACACGAGATGTTTGGCGAAAGATTCAGCTCTGCCCCAGGCCGCGGTTCCATCATGATGGTCCAGCAATTAAAAATTGCTGCGCTATGGAGCTCGTCTTTGAAGCAGAGGGCGGTGGCTGTGAGGATGCTCCAAGGCTTTCGAAAGGGCGGCTTTGCAGGCATTTCGGCGCCATCCAACGAGTATTTTGCCGATGTGGCGGCCTATGTCCTTCGCAATTACCCCATTGAGGTGACTTGAGCTGCCTAAAGTCAATGGAAACGAATCACCACTGTCACGGTACAAGACTTTGCGAAGGCTTACACTAGGTCAGCCCTCTGTTAGTGCCGGCTTTGTTGGGTCTATTCCATCGCTCTTCCATCTTCTAGCCCTTTGCAGTATCTCTAAAGACGAACTGAGGAAAAACGGTACTTCTGAGAAGGTGGCTGGGCACAGCCTCTAGAGCAAATACCTCAAGTGGGCGCATCGAAGCAGCATTCACTTCAGTATTGAGGACCCTGTAAGAAAGCATCATCGCCACTTGGCTGGGAAATGGGAGCGGACCAAACTCTCAGTCAATATTGGGCTTAGGACGCATTTCCGGCCTGTGCGCGCCTCAAATTTGGAGAATCCTTAAGCTCGTAATGGTTAGCTTTGCGATTTAGCGGCTCCGCCATATGAAGCTCTCCCGAGATACACTGTGCGAGCTGAATTAACTGCAGTTTTGCTGCCGGTGAAACAAGATGAATGCCTGTTTGCGCATATGGATTGCGAATCTGTCATCACAAGATCGGCAGAATATCTATATATACCTGCTCTTGGCCAGAGCTCCTTTGTTTCCATCCCCCTACCTTGTGAAGTCCTCAAAAGCATTGTCCCGCAGTCAACTCGACTAGAAGGATATAAGCCTGTGACCTCATTCTCCCTCCTCGTTCAATATGAAGATAGCCATCATCGGCGCTGGCATAGCCGGCTGCGCAGTATATCTCGAGCTAAAGAAGCATCTTCCAAAGAGCTCTAGCTCTGCCGAAGACCATGATATCAAGATATACGAAGCCTACGACACCGGAAAAGATGTCACATCTGAAGATCGGGAACAAGGGCCGACGCATTCCTCCACGCTCATCGTCGGCGGCGGGTTAGGCATCGCGGCCAATGGTCTCGGTGTTCTACAGCGTCTTGACCAAGAGCTTTTGCGACAAGTCACCCGTGACGGATATGTCATAACAAAATCCAACTTGAAGAACAAGAATGGGAATCTACTCATGTACATCGACCCCACTGGTTCCACTACGAGGGAGCCGGGTGAGCCTTCAAAGAAGCTCAGCATGGTGGCATGCAGTCGCCATTCGCTTTGGAGATGCCTCCGCACTCGCATCCCAGACGAGGATATCATCACCAAACGGGTGTCACAAGTTGTCGCCAATCCAGAAGGACGAAACATTGTCCATTTTGTTGATGGAAGCGAGTCGGTAGAAGCTGATGTCGTGATTGGTGCCGATGGTGTAAAGTCAATTGCCAAGAAGGCTTTATTCCCCGAGGCTGCAGAAGACCCATATCCTCCTCATTACGAGTAAGTACCAGTATGGCCAGCTGATTACTCCTCAATGCATGCTAATGCCTTGTGCTCAACAGAGGCCTCGTCGGAATTGGCGGCTTCATTCCAGCAACGGGACTAAAAGAATACGTCGAAAAGGGATCGATGAACTTCATCTTTGGAGGCAATGGCTTCTTTGGATACTATTCCCCGGACAGTGACCCCTCGGATCCCAATCGCGAAAACCCTTACGTCGCCTCCGAGCCAGGAGAAACGCTGGGCTGGTGGTCCACATATGAGATCAAAGAATGCCCAAATCGCAGCACACTCGACATGGAAGACGTGTGCCGACAGCTTCGAGAGAGACACGCCGAGTGGAAGGACCCCGTCATCCAACGCATCATCAAATCTGCCCGCGCTACAAACATGTATCCCACGTGGACATCGCCGCCGCTGCCAACTTGGGAGCGCGACGGGGTTGTCCTTCTCGGAGATGCAGCACATGCCTTGCCATCCACCTCAGGCCAGGGCGTATCACAAGCACTGGAGGACTGCGAATCGTTTGTCCTCTTCTTGGCACACCAGATGAAGCGAACGGATTCGAGCATGCCAAACGCTGAGAAGCAAGCCACCATTAAGGCGGCGAAACAATACATGGACCTTCGGAAGCCGCGCGTCACAGAAATACTGGAGAGTGCAAAGAAGATTCAGAATTCAAAACGCGACATGGGTGTCTTTCGAGAATATGCAATGTACTCGGTGTTCAAACTGCTAAGTAGGTGACGCATTGCGGTATGAGCCGCGAAAGTATTGTTGAAATAATGGCTGACAGTTGGTGTAGGTTTCTTTCCTAATACCGTGGCGAAGCCGACGCGCAAACTTTACGAGTATAATGTTTCTGAGGAAGCTGCTCTGATGATTGCCAGCGATAGCTAGCATTCCGATGGTTAGCATGCCAGGCTTGCTTCGCAGGATAGCTCTAAGCTTGTATTGCAGTGTATCTTGAGTCGTCTCCACTCAGCAACGAATCTTGCTTGTATAATAGATGAATGGTATTTGAATGTTTAAAAGCGTTTTGTATTGACGCATTCACCAATTCTTTCATGGGGCTGTGATGCTTTGTGGGATGAAAGAGAAAAAAAGAGTCCGAGTGCAATCTCTTGGAGAAGGCGAATACAAGTCACTGTGCTAAAAGATGACCCTGCCAGGCTGGCCATCAAATAGAGTCTCCTCGTCGAGCTCTTCGTAATCCATAAAAAACTTGATCCCAACGATTTGGCCGTCTTTCTCAGCTACGGCGATGCCGGGTGGCCCGCCAATGACATCTTGCAAAACTGGCAGCAAATAAGTGTCAGTACCATCTATCTCTCGCTGTTGTGGACGTCTATACATTGTATGCTTTTGTACAAATTGCATGTCTGCCTGTTGAGAAGTTGAAACTTACAGTGGAATCCTCCGAGGGTAAAGTCCTCGTTTCTAACCATGTCCTCCTCATGGATAGGCTCTTCATTATTGGCGATTGTCTCAAGGTAGCAGCCCCATTCGTCGTCATCTATTTCCTCGGAATTACCTCCCTCCTGGATCATGACCGCAGCTTCGCGAGTGAGATATGCTGTAGAAATGATATTGAAAGTCCCGCCATCATTAAAGTACGTTCCAACATGCTTCCACACTATATCCTCGTCCCATTTAACAGCATCATCAAACTTGTCTTTAAACATTTGCTCCCAGGCTTGCCATTCGTCTGGGGCAATAGTAAAGTCAAGCTCAGTCTCATCATTCAAATCTGCCACCCACCGAAGACACGCCTCCCGATCGCAGTCTCCTCGCTCAGCCCCTTCAATAGGTTTCACTTCCGCCTTCCAGATGCCTGGTTTGCAGTTGGAGATGCCGTCGTGCAACTCAAACATGTGCTCCCAGTCTTGGATATTCCCTGCCAGGCAAAAGGCGATTCCATCCGGGGGATTAGGGGGAACGACAACGTAACGTGGGCATAGGCTCAAGAGGCTCTCTAGACGACTGCCTTTTCTCATCTTGACTGCAGATGGCGATTGTGACTGGAAACAGAGGTTGAGGTGATTGGGACGTCGCTGATGCCGAGTTGGCGGGAGATGAAGAAATGGTTGGGATGCTGCGCGCGCAAACTAAAATAGTTTGTCAATAGGTGGATTGTAAGCCTTTTTTTGAATCTCGTATCCTCGATTCAGCCAGTCTCAAGCTTGTCATGACACCCCATTTTTGCTGTTGAACATCGGTCACTGCCTAAAGCGGGCCACTCAGGTGTAAAGTAGTCATTAGCGCGCGTTCAGCCTAATGCTGGGGTTTGAGTGATTGTTCACTGAATAAAGTATGTTGATATGATATAATATCCATGGACACTTTTATCCCTTTTCACGCAATTATTAGAGACGTGGCTGCCGAAGGAAATTACGAGGCCATCGCCTGTTTCTTCTGTTTCCTAGAAATCCTTTCCAATTGCCCCCTCCCGTTTTCAGTAGGGGGAATGCCTGCTGGGGAGGACTATTCCCTTACGCTTATAGGACTATTGGCTTGCTATCTGTTGCTCTGTGGTTGGTGTTACAAGGCCTCTAGTCTCTGAAGCAAGTTGGTTTGTTGCTTGTCGGCCGCCAGGCTCCTCCGCCCGCTGGGTGATTCCAACCCGCGGATTCCGGCATTGGTGGGTCCATGGGAAGGTTCTTCGGGGTGATCGGGGCCGGGTGTGCTGGGCCGGTCCCTCATATGGCAGTGCACCTTTGACGAATTTCTTTAATTCAGTGTATCCCTTCGCGCCCAAAATGTAGGTCCGGATATTGTTTGCTTCAGGGAATTTCGTTGATAAACAGTAGCATGTTTATTACACTACAAGACCTGGCCTGGGTTCTTGGACTCGCCGCAGCGGCAATGTGGGTTGGCGTCGTGCTGGAACCGATTGTGGTATTGAGTGCTGGTAGTCTCCATGACCTAATCTTTCGGCGGGCAGGGAGCTTGCAGTAGCGGTAGCTCAATGGTGTATTGCCATGCCACTACAACTTTGCAGCAGTAGGCCTCTGTTGTTATTGCGAAGCAGGTACGTGAAGGCTGGCTTTAGGGAGAGGGATTAGTTTAGAGTCTTCCTTTGCGAGGGCGTCAGATAGTGTTGGAATATTTGAAAGCGTTCTGTATTGTCTCATTCAGCGGTGATTTTATGGCACAGTAATATATGTCTTTGCTCGTTGAAAAGGATAGATAACTGTGCAAATTGTTGGAGGAAAAAGAACATAAACTCAAGTCACGCTCAAAAGACAACCTTGCCAGGCTGGCTCTCAAACGGAGTTCCTTCTTCGAGCTCATCATCGTCCATCCAGAGCTTAATTGCGACCACTTGGCCGTCCTTTTCAGCCACAGCGAGACCAGGTGGCCCACCAATGCAATCTTGCCCAACTAGCAGTATATGAAAGTCAGCAATCTACTATCCCCCTCTGTACACTGCGCATGCAAAGCGGTGTTGTCAAAAGTTGGAACTTACAGTGGAGTCCTCCAAATGTAAAGCCTGAATTTCTAACACGGTCTTCCCTATTAATAGGGTTATCATTGAGTGTAATCGTCTCAAGGTAGCCGTCATATTCGCCATCGTCGATTTCCAGCTTCTCATAATCGCGTCCCCCTAGAACCATATGCGCAGCCTCACGAGTGAGATAGGCCATGGAAAGGACGTTGAGAATCCCGCCATCGTCGTAGTAGGTTCCAGCGTGCTTCCACGCTATGCCCTCGCCCCATTCGACAGCATCGTCAAACCTATCTTTGAACATTTGCTCCCAGGCCTGCCACTCATCCAGACTGATGCTAAAGTCGAGCTCAGTCTCTTCATCCAACTCTGCGATCCAGCGAAAACAGGCTTCCCGGTCACAGTTTCCAAACTCTGCGCCCTCAATGAGTTTCACTTCTGCCTTCCAGATGCCGGGTTTGCAGTTTGAGATGCCTGAATGCAAGTAGGTCAGGTGGTCCCATTCCTGGGCACTTCCCGTAAGAGCAAAAGCGATTCCATCCGGGGGATTAGGAGGGACAACAACATAACGCGGGCATAGGCTCAGGAGACTGCGGAGACGGTCGCCTTCTTCGGGCGTGGAGGAAATATCGGAGAAATCTTCAGAGTCGCTCATTGTGGATGCGGATAGCGGTTGAAGCAGAAGTTGTAGCAATTGGTAAGTCACCGAGTCTGGGTTGACGAGAGGCGCAAAGAGATTTGTTGAGATTACGGGAGAGCTAAAATAGTGTCGATAATAGGTGGAATGTAAGCCTTTTTAATCCAGTATCCTCCGGTTCAATCGGCTCCAAAGCTCATCACACTCACTGTCTTCTTCCATCTCGAATACCGGCCACTGCCTAAAGCGGGCGTCACTAAAGAGAAGATTGCCCATTAGCGCGGGTTCAGCCTAGAGTTTGGGTTCAAGTGAATTCATACCGGGCGAACCATGTTGATATGCGTAGACGCTTTAGGCTCTGTTCACGCAATTGCTGGAGAGTCGGCAATTGGTTGCCGGAAGTGGATGCCGAGATGATCTCACTCTTCTTTAGAAGTTTAGGCAGAGAGTCTTTAACGGATTATTTTGTATGCGGTCCGCAGGTTATGCAATACCGCCCGTGGAGAAGAAAGGATGAAGGCATCGTGAAGCGTGGTAACAGAGGAGAGGCATCACCACCATCGTTTTGCTCCTGCGTCGTCTGGAAGGGAAAATCAGAAAATGCGATGCGCATATTTGGTGCCGTTCTCACATTTAGTGCAGACGCTATTCACGTGCCCCGGCGATGCAGTTTCTCCATTGGCCCGCTGAGCGACAGTGTCATCGCCCCTGTAATTTAGCGACCATAATTTTGGGCACAGGTCTAGGTTAGTGATCAGAGTGGCGATGCCATCACAATCTCCGTCATTGCAGGTAGCAATTCAGCTGTAAGAGAGACGAGCATCAGGCAAAAATACGCGTGACAGGATTCAGTGGAGCTTCGGCCATGAATCGATCCCGTAAACCTTGATTTCCGGTTTCGGTGATGAGCATGTTCAGCTGAAGAATCATTACCTCAGCGGTCAGATTGAGGCTGACGCACCAACACCACCAGAGGAATTGTGCAGATCGGCTTGAAGATGCATATTAAGAGTCTTGAGCAGTAGCGGTGAGTAGTTGGCGAGCCAAAGATTCTGAGCCAGAGATTCTGATGCATAATCTATTATTAATCAGCGCCTCCTGCTGAGTTTTCCCGCTTGGTAGCCTCAAACATGGGCTGCGGAGTTGTCAATAGGAGTTGTCAATACCACTTTCTACACTGCATACGCTACTGTATCAGTTGTATCTTGGCCCATACTTTGTCTATTTATAAAAATACTACCATCCACACACAAAAGTTCAATAACACGTGTAGACAACAAATAATAGCCAAGTTAATACTCTACAAAACCGGCACTTATGGTGTAGTTATCTCAATAGTGGTTCGTGCTCTTGACATACCTTGAGTCGGCCGAGCCTTGTACCCGATAGTCCGGCTGCAATCGCCAGGGTGTCTTTCTGACGCAGCCTAAAGATTGCTTGTCTCTTCAATGTAACCAGTGTGATATACCCTATTGATAATAGTTTATCAACCATCGAGTATGCCCAATGTGAATATTACACAGCAAGCATCATCTGGGGCTCCCAGCTCATGCTGTTGGCTGACATCCCTAGCACAAATACGGCCCGGTGCCGTCTCTGTGCAGGATCTATAAGGGACCCCTGTGCTTATAAACACACATGTACGATGCGATGAATTACTCAACATTTATACATGCTATTATCCCGGCAAATCTCACACGGATGCTCGCTTTCGAGTCCCGGTATCTCTATTTCGTCATCATATGGAGTAATGATTGACATGCTGCCGGTAGCTGACTGTGAGACCTAACCCAGAAAGATCTGCGCACCTTAACTTTCTTTTGGTTTTCAACTGTAGCACACCTTTCCTCTTTAGTGACTTTCAATTAGGAGACCAAACGAAGTTTCCAACAAGCGCTACCATCATGCCGTCATGTCATGGCTGGATGTAAAACGGTTTTGGGATTCTAATCCTGGTTACTTTCTCACCAGTTTGCGCGTGCACTATAAGATGTCTTGTAAGAATACATTTGGCCATTACATAAAGTGCAATACGTGTGCCTTGTCAGTAATACGACCGACCTCCTGGTTATTTGCTTTAGTTGACGGCGTATTATACGTTCTCCGATTTGTCTGTGCTTGCTTTAACACCGGCCACTCAAAGGAGTAGGGGTTAGATTCCGACGCAGGGTTCGCCTTGTAACACCACGAAGAGAGATGACCAGTCTGATTTATGACCTACCTAATTTGTATATAAGGTATGGCCTACTATTAAAAATATCTGCGACGCCGGGGGACGGGACGAAGAAGGATTGTGTGTATATACATTGGTGGTGGTGCCTTGCTTATAGTTGGTTGTGTAAAACATGGGACGATCGCATGATCTCTGCTGCTGCACCCGTAGCTGATACGGCGTAAGCTGCTAGTTTCTATGGCTTACAATATATGGTAAATCCTTCCAGAATCGAAAATGAGGGGTTGCGTCTCGGCTGAACCGTATAGTATGAACTGCGCCTCCACCACTCTATTCTTCGGGGGGTTTGGTGAGAATTTCGTATTACTTTACAAGCTGGAAAGGATGAAGCTGGATCCCTGTAGTATCCTTGCGCCAAAGCAAAAAGTGGGTTTAAAACGCGGATATTCCCATTTGGTTGCAATCCACACGGAAAAGAGGATGATAGGAGAAACTGACTAATTCATGACACTTGGCTATGTCACTAATATACAGTTTGAGCAACTTCAAAAGGTACATTTTTATTCCCATTTCTTTCTTTTTATCATCATGGAAATATGATTTAACTGAACTATTTTACCTCTTTGGCATTTGCTGAAAACGAGAGTTGTTCTTGAAGATGCAGCCTCGTTTTTTAGGAAGCTTCTAGCCCCGGACCCTGCAACCTCTCTTTTCCTCGGTAGGCACGCTATGATAACTGTAGTTAGGAGAAGCTTACGAGCCGTACCTAGCTTTTACGATTACGCGCTTTAAGCTGGTTCGCAGGCTCGGGGGCTCGGGGCATACGAACGGATAACGGGAGGATTCTCCTCGCTAATAAGACCTGGTACTAATGAGCAAACGCTAGCAAACGCTAGCAACGGTAGGGCGAGTTATCAACATTCACAGTGAGAAAGACTAGAAAGAACCTTTGGAACGTTATACAAGGAATTTGTACCCTGTCTAGTATATCGCCAATCTAGCTGCTATAGGGATGGAATTTCCTCGCGACGGATCGTGGCGATATCCGCGAGCAATTAACACATCCTTGGACGCTCTAGCGGCAAAGTATTGAATCAATAATGAAGATAATGCCCAGCTAAGCAGTGGCTATTTTGGTACTCTCTACTACATAGTATTATGTCTTGCATGTGCTTTGGCTTTAACCATAGACTAAAGCCAAATGCCATGGACAGCTAATGGTTGAAATGCAAAGATTATGACGCTATATACCTATAAACCATTGCTCCCAAGGCTGGCAAAGATTTATCCCGTATGGCTACTTAATTTACGAAAGCAATCCGAACAATTCTATCCGATAAGACGGTAGCTTTTGTCCCGTCGCCGACTGCCAACTCTACATGTATCTATCCCAGTATCAGAGAATTCTTAATATTTTAGCGCTTATATAAGAAATAAGGAGTTTGCAGACCACTCTCGGGGATTATCAAATAGTATTAGTTTAATATCCACCTGTCAAAGCTCGCTAATTTAGTTTATACGTAGGGGAAGATCCTGGTACCTAGTATTAGCTAACTAATACTAGGAAAACGTTTAGGGGCAAAATTTAATAAAATACAATGAAATGACAAATTATAAAATATTATAATATAAACGCTTTAAAAATATATTACATGGCAATAATAAAATAAACTAAATAAATAAATCAATGAGGATATATATATAAACTCTTTTTGCTTTCAGTATATAAACCTTGATATTTAAAAATTACAAATATTAAATAACTTGGGATTCTAATGTTAAAACTGTCAAATATATGAAGAAATAAACCGAAATTTATATAATTTATACCATCTGTTTCCTCTACTTGGAATCATAAGCATCGGTATGTGTATAGTTCCAGAAGCCGTTGCCTACCACCACCCTGCCTGTCATCCATGACACCGCATGGGCAACCTCCGTGCTAGGCTATGTAATAGTATCATGTTTGCTAGGGTAAGATATACGGCACTGCAAATCCTTCCTTTTTAGTCCGCTAGTTGTATGTCTGCTAATATATATCTTGCAGTCTTCTCTCTAGCAATTCCTCTCACCTTTTCCACCCGTCTTCCTCCTCCTTTCCTAGCAACATTAAAAAGCCCCCGTCTTTTATCCTTCTTCATTCACAACTCATCCACAATGTCTACAGTTGACGCCATCGTGGTCGGTGCCGGCTTCGGCGGCATCTTCAACCTCTACAAGCTCAAGGAGCTCGGGCTCTCTGTCAAGTGCTTCGAAAAGGCTCCCGAAGTTGGCGGTACATGGTACTGGAGTCAATATCCCGGCGCCACCAGCGATTCATCCAGTGAGGTGTACAGATATAGCTTCGACAAGGAGCTGTTAAAGACATATCCTTGGCCGACACATTTCCTCCCCCAGAAGGAAACACAGGCCTACCTGAAGCACGTTGTGGAGCGATATGATCTGGGCCAGCACATTCAGCTGAGCACAGAGTTGAAGGGAGCTTCATTTGATGTTGCTAATTCAACGTGGACCGTCAACTTCTCTAATGGCGAGGTCTACAAGACGACGTATTTGATCTTGGCTTGCGGTTCTTTCCACACACCCAACCGCCCCAAGATTCCAGGCCTCGACAAATTTGCCGGCCCCGTCTATCACACTGGGTAAGTCAAACAACAATTCTACACCACAGTTTTTTATACTATGGAATGTTACTGACGTTCACAGTGACTGGCCTGAGCAGCGCGACCTCAAGGGCAAGCGAGTTGGCGTCATCGGCACCGGCTCATCAGGAGCCCAAGTTCTAGTCAACATTGCAGATGAAGTGAAGCACCTCGTCTCTTTCCAGCGATCAGCACAACACGTTGTCCCTCACCCCAACGGCGCCGTATCAGACGAGTACAGAGAGTGGGTCAACAACAACTACGACGAGATCTGGGAGCAGGTCAACAATCACCCTGTCGGCCACCCTCTAGTCCACAAAACAACTCCCACTATGAGCGTCAGCGCAGAAGAGCGCGAGCGCATCTGGGAAGACTTGTGGAACAATGGTGCAAACGGCTTCAGCTTCATGTACGGACCTTTTGGCGATATCCACAGCAGCGCAGAGGCCAACCGGGAACTCTGCAAGTTTTTCGAGAAGAAGATTGCCCAGTCCATTACAAACCCCGATAAGCTGAAGAAGCTGACACCCAGTGAGATTTACGGCAAGAGACCAGTTACACTCTCTGGCTACTACGAGACGTTTAACAAGGAACACGTCGACATTGTCAACTATGAGCACACTCCCTTCGTGACAGTTAACGAGAAGGGTATCCTCACCGAGGAGAAGCAATGGGATCTCGATGTCATTATTCTGGCGACTGGATACGAAGTCATGGACGGAAGTTACATCAAGCTCGATTTGCAGGGAACACACGGATCCTTGAAGGAGAACTGGGCCAAGGAGGGCATCCCAACTTCATACCTCGGTGTCAGCGAATCCGGCTTCCCCAACATGTTCTTCATCGTTGGCCCTCAATCACCATTCACCAACATGCCGCCGCTGATTGAGTCTCAGGGCAACTTTATCATGGGGCTGATTAAAAAGGCCGAAGCCGCAAAGAAGGAGAATGGCGGCAAGACTGTCCTCATTGAGGCTGAAGAAAAGGCCAAGCGAGAGTGGATGGAGAAGTGCCGAACGCTTGCAGAGGGCAGTTTGTTTAGAACTGTCAAGTCTTACATCTTTGGCAACATGGCGCCTGGAAAGGATATGCCAGGTATTCTTTGGCTGGGCGGTTATGGCTATTACCGAAGCACTATCAAGGAGGTGTCGGACAATGGATACCCTGGATTCTCGTTTTCCACTTAGATGGCGTTGTTGGGGAAATGCGTGACGATTTGTAGCATATAGAATTTCTTTTTTTTTAAAAAAAAAATATACCTTGAAAGTTGAACAATCACTCTGGCTTTTCAATCAAGAAGCATGCAAGTAAATGTAAAAGAGTAAAAATTACAGAATAAAAAACATAGTGAAAAGAAAAAAAAACTACAGCGTCATAAAAAATGAGAAAAGGGCAAAAAGTATTCGACAGAGGCAGGGTTCGAACCTGCGCACCCGAAGGTATTAGATAGCGAGAATCGCAGTGTTGATTCAAGTCTAACGCTTTAGACCACTCAGCCACTCTGCCCGAATTGGTGATTGTGGCTGACTCTTAGTTGTCCTATAAAGCTAGAATCACCAACCAGCACAGTTCATCGAGGATTAGATGTGTGATTGTATTAGTACCACCATCATCTTCATTTAACCGGCTCATTTCAATTTCCACTATAGACGCAGATAAGAAAAAGGAAAATATCCCCCGCGGGAAATACCACGGCATTAACTTGTACCAGACACTGCATCCATATCATAATTCAACTCCAGGCCCCCCTCGTTCAACTGTCATCTTATCTCACCACCCAATATTATCATTATGACTCTGCGTCTTTCTTGAACTAATCTTGTCTCTTAGACTATGGTTACTGAGAGAGGTTCGCCCACCATTCACACCTTGTGGCATTCACGTTCCTGGTCGTCTCAACGGCCCCTTGAGAGGTGATGTTCACAATGGCACCATGCGACCCAAGATGCGGGAATGCCTTGTGGTTAGTGAATTCGGGGACTCCTCCCTGCACAAACGTAACAATGGCTTCTTGCAGAGCATCCTGGGCCTTGGGCCACGGCGCCGGCGACGTAGGATCGTTAAAGGTGTACTTGAGATCCTGGATATGGAACCCCGGCGAGATGCCAAATTCGTCTGGAGTTGCAGAAAAAACCGTTAGCAAATGACACCCTTCAAAACGGAGCACTATTGCCCAGACAAGTAAAGTCGTAATCCTTCGAGGGGGTTTCACTCACAAGCATATCCCTTGTCCCGGACGCCTTGCCCGATCCAATAATAGTTGCAGTCGATGACAGCCTCGCTCCATAGCTTCATTTGCCGAGTATCCATGTCGACGTAGCCCAGAGATCCGTCAAACTGCGGGGGGTATAGCGAGATGGCCAGATGAGTGACATCCTTGCTCGTAAGGCCGGCGAATGATCGATTGATCCAGGTGCTAAACTCGTCATTGGTGGTTACATTAGGATCGAAGAAAAAGGCCCCTTCAAACATATTATGGCCAGCCAATATCTTGACGGATTTGTCGAATTTTCCGTCTTTGATGAGCTTGGTGGGGGAATCGGTGATATATTTGCCGTCAATCACAGGGCCAAAGATGTAAGTCGTGGTTGGCGCGGCTCCAATCTGCGCAGCATTGGCAGCAATTACGGCTTTCGTGTCAGCAGCTCGGGCCTCTTCCAGGCTGGTGACGTTGAGATACGACAGAAACTTGCTATAGCCGTCCTTTACAACTTGCATAGTGGGAATGGTGGCTGGACTTTGCGGGATGGCTTGAGAAAACAGGCCGGAGTCCTTGCCATGGTTTGCGGTCATGTGGAAGAGGACCGAGCCGCCACCTGCCGACTCTCCCATTAGGGTGACGCGCTCTTTGTTGCCTCCAAAGAGGTGGATGTTGTCTTGAACCCATTGTAAGGCAAACTTTTGATCGAGAAGGCCAGCATTTAAATTTCCGTCTTTTTCAATTTCAGAGCCTGACATGAATCCAACTGCTCCCAGACGATAGTTGAGGGCAACAAAGACGAGACCTTGATCAGAATTTGCAGCAGCATGTTCAAAAAGACCAACGGGATCGTAACCGGGGCTTGGTGTGCCTGTCTTGGAGCCGAGGACGAAGCCACCACCGTGAATCTGCCGTGAGCGTAAGTTAGAGATGGATACTACCAAACCATACAGCTCTTGAAGAACTGCGACGGAGTTAAGCTTACCCAGACAAGTACAGGGGCTCCCTCATCTCCACACGATTCCGATTTTGAACTCGCCTGCTCAAAGGCCTTTTTGGTTACATGGACATCAAGGAAGAGACAGTCTTCTTGAGCGCCCGCATTCCAATCAACTGGGAGCGGCTGACCATTCTTGATGCTCTCCTCCCAAGCCTGAAGAGTGAATGCATTGGCTGGGCTTGAGTATTTGCCGATGGGAGTGTATGCGTCGCCCTGCCAAACGGGGACACCCTGAGGGCAGAATCGCAACTCGGAGCCGGTTTGGACTGCAGTTCGGTTCGTTTTCGGGTGCGCTGGGGCTCTGAATCGAAGGTCGCCAACGGGAGGCTGGGCATACCTAATATTCTGGAATATATAGGCTTGCGTCGTCGTGTTATAGGAGAGCGCTTGATGCAATTCCTGTTATCGCAAAAGTCAGATGGCGTGCGGATAGCAATCGGCTTAGTGGGGAAGTGACAAACATATCCCAAGTCTACAACAGGTAGACAACTGGAGTCGGTGTTGGTGACAGGCGCTGCATTGGCTGTAATCGCAGACGACAGAACGAAGCTTCCGAGAAAGGTGCGACGCATTCTGGAGAGGAGATGGCTGAAGAAGCCGATTCCGAATTACTGATTCGAATCAATTGAGATCAAGAGAATCAAAAGGAGAAGAAAATGGTGTTCTGATGCGGAGGATGTTCCGAATTAATGATCTGGTTGCTGGATTGTGGAAGCTGATGATTCTTCCACTGGCTCACCACCTGGATTCTTCTCTGCTCTTATAGCCATTGTCGACATGCCTTCTTCTCTTCAATCTCCTATCGCTTTAATGATGATGCCGATGCTGAAGCCTTTCTCAAAAGAGTAGTGTATCCTGCAGAAATAGTATAAGTCATGCATTTGGCCAGCGAGTCTCACGCTGGAATCCTTCATCCTTCACCGGTTCAACTGCCTCTCCGAATAACCTTGGTAAAAAAAAACAAAAAAAAAATAGCCGTCCAATGCCGTGTAGAGTTTGCCCTTGTTTTCATCACCTTGTTTGAAGTATGCTTCTATTTCAACATACATGGGCGTTGAATCTCGCCGCGGTGCAAAGTTGCCCCGATCGACATCATTCCCAAACAGGAACTGTGTCTCCCCGAAACGGCAACCATCCGCTGCATTAGCCTCTCAGGTCTCCAATAAAGGCGTCGAATCCTCCGCATGCATTTGAGCCTAATGGGAATGAGTCCCGATCTCCGAGTGGCGAGCAGCGTATAAAGTACAGCCCCGTGGCTGGGACGTTGGGCTAACGCTAGGCTGAGCTGCCGGCACTACCGATGATCCCATTGTAAACGATGCCTTTCATCACTTCTTGTTGCATTCTGGCGCTTATTAGTCTTGACTATCGCGTTTGGGTGAGGCAAGTGTGGGCCGAACGATAGACTGACTAACAGGCCAACCGCCCGAAATACGACCTGTTATGGATAGCTCACTTCTGTTTGTGAACAAGACACAAGCCTCCCGTGTCCTGTCAAGGAGCAGGGCCGGCGAAAGATCAGCCATTCTGAGCCATGTGCAGAGCAAACGACGCCGACACGAAGCAGAAGTATCACAGACGTTACAGCCATGGGCTGGATTTACCACCACCCTATCGACGTCGGATGTCTCGGGAAAATCGAAGACAGCTGAGCTGAAGCTGGAATTTGTTGACTATGATGTGACCATTCGGCCTGCCAAGTTGTCAGCAGAAAATCAAAGGCAAAAGAATCATCGAGAGGCGCCACAAAAGAGACTCTCACCAACGCATGCACCATCCAAATCTCTGTCAAAGGCTATGCAACCCTCTTACAACGCCTCAGACCCATTCCACTGCACCGTCGCCAATCTCGATGCAGGCACCCATGCCATCCTTCACATCACCTTTTCTCACGCCTCACGAGTCAACTTTCTTGCCGAGTCCTTTGCCCCGTCGTCGAAGCTATTGCAACATGCCCCTATGAGACACGATAGAATGTTTCAGCTGCGGTTAAAACGCTGTGTTGAGGACAAAAAGCTCATGTACTCGACTCTTGCATATGGATCCAGCCTCTTGGGTTGGACAATGGGCCGTTTCCACTCTGGCAAGCAACCAGAATACTTTCTCGACAAGGCCCTTCGTGCTGTGCGAGTCTATCTTTCTACTCCTGGTTATATCGTCGACGATTGGCTACTTCTATCCATGTACGGCCTTGCAATCACAGCAATGTGGAATTGCTTGCCCAGTATGTGGAGGCAGTTGCCAGAGAGACACGCCATGGCCACCAAGCTGGGACCTCGCGGCTTTTCTGCATGCCGAATGCATCTCGAGACACTGCTTCAAGTCGTCAATGGTGCTGGCGGCTGGGAGAAATTCGATCCTTATGTGCTGGACAGCGTGATATTGGCAGATAAATTCATGGCCATTACCAGCCGCAAGCAACCCATCATTCCCGTGACGTGGGATCCAGGGCCACTGCCTTGTGCAATTTTGGGGGAGTCTGGAGTAACAGAAGAAGAACTGGTGGAAACTTTGCCTCGCCTTGGAACAGGCTTCCTTCTGGAGTCGCTTTCAGAACAGCTTACTCGCATACTGCAAGATCTGATTGACTATTGTCGTTTCGCCAGCACGGTGTGGTCGTACTCTTTGACCAGGCCCGAGACAGAAGGCTGGCTATTTCGACGATCACAATCAATCTCATATCGCCTTCTTCTGTACGCCCAAAATCAGAACGCGAATTCCCTCGAACGTTGCATTTCCTTGGCTTCGCTGACCTTTATTCTTACTTCTATTCCAGCCAGAGGCCCGCAAATGAGCGCTCAGGATGTAACCTCACATCTCTATGATTTGCTCCAAGAAGAGCAATTGTTGGAAGAAAAGGCCAACATGTCTGACGGCCTCTGGTTTTGGCTGCTCTTCACGGGATGCGTGGTTTCAGAGCCAAGCCCTCATCGATTGTGGTTTCTTGAGCAGATGGCTGACTATTGCGACGGAGGAGAGATGACGGAATCGATTTTTGAAGAAAGACTGGAGCCGTATTTCTTCCTGCCGTCTAGACAAGGTGCTCGAATACCTGCTGTGCTGGAGTATTTGGGCTCCATGGCTAGGGAGAGATGGAATCTTCAAAAGGCTTGAATCTTCAAAAGGCTTGTAACTGAAAAGAATGCACGGCGTCCGGTACCTATATTAAGATTAATAATCAGCACTTGTGGATCAATATGGCAAGAAAATCACTTGTGTCTTCAATCAACAGCACCATTTGAAATCATCGTGTCTGCTGCTGAAGTGGTTATTGCAAGTTGAACTCAGCTTGGCCTCAACTTACGTAACATCGGCCTCGGCATCCTCTTCTCCGGATCTCGCTATCCAAGCACTGAACGGAACCATCCTTCTCTTACATGACTGATATATTATAATACTTGCTTTCCTCGAGAATGGCAATATCCACGAGCTACTTCAATACAGACACTTTTCAAAAGCCCCAGTCGATACCGTTTTCGAATATCCTTGACTCTGTCACTGGGTGTCATTAAAAAAAAAAGAATTCACGTCAAGATGGTGTGTACTGTAGCACGTATTGCTTGCCATGTTTGTTGAAAAGATCGCATCTATCACAGTGAAAGGAAGCAGAAGGATCAAAAAATTATCCAAGTTCATTGATCGCTAGTACCACTGTCTATTGTAACAAAATCCAAAGCCCTTTGTCTAAACCCCTCTGTCCAAATTCTGCTCTCTCCCCTTCCACCTCCACCAAAACAAAAGAAAGGAAAACATCCAAGGTCCATTTCCAAAAGCTGCCCACCACCCACCCGAAACAAGAAAACAAAACATCAAAGGTCCATTTCCAAAAGCTGCCCACCACCCACCCGAAACAGGAAAACAAAACATCCAACGTTCATTTCCAAAAGCTGCCCACCACCCACCCGAAAAAAAGAAAGGCAAACAAATCCAATCACCGTCGCCCAAAACTAGCCTCCCACCCCGAAAAACAAAGCCGAAAGAGAAAGATATCCAACCCGATTACCCAAGAGGTTTCAACAGCCTCCCTAGGCAACAATGATGAAGAAGACGAAAAGATAAAAAGGTCATTCAACTCTGTTGCTCCCAAGGTTTCTCCCATAACTCGAACCCAAACTCATGCGCTATGATATCGTTGGTAGAGAAAAGAAACTCCGCCGCCCTCCTAGCCCCAGAACAAATGTCCCCCACAAAGGATGAGAGTTGTAAGTCAAAGCTCCGAAATGGTGGTGCAAGGGCAAATGAAAATGGTTGATGGAAGAAATAAAAACCCCGTTGACCCAGATTTGTATCCCGCGTCGAGTAGGGGGCGATGGCCAATACACAATTTCAGCCCGCTGCTGTAGTGATCAAGAGACAAGACAAATGCTCTGTTGGGTGGAAACACCAGCAGTGTCTTGTAGAGACTTGGACGAAGGGTTGTGATGAGTAGAGCACAAGGGCGAGAAGGGAGCGTGAATGAAAAAGAGTAAGAGCTCAAAGACTTGCTAGGGCAAACGTCTTGGGAAAGTTGTCGTGGGTCTGGGTAAGAGAATTGTAGTGGTAAATGGGCTTCTGAGTCGAGATCATCGGCCAAATAAAACTTTGCTCCAAGCGCAGATACTTGTTTTTCTCCATGCCTTCTCAGTGAAATCGACCGCTTGGGGCGTGGGATTGAAGGCCGAGTGTGATTTTCCGTATTGTTTCGCGTTTCTTGACCTTGTTGTAAAGTTCCGATTGCGGCAGAAGAGAGCCCGGGAGGAGGTTGAGGCCTCAATAGACCACCCACCATCACTGCCCGAACCCTCCTCCACCGCAGTACCGAGGCGATGACGGTGAGATGGCTATTGAAACATGTTAGTACAACTTGATAGAGGGGTGAATAGGAGAGGATAAACGAGTGGAAGAGGAAGATAGAGAGCGAGACAGGGCGGCGAAGAGAAGAGAAGAGAAGAGAAACGGAGACAGAGAGAAGGATGAGAAGAAGGTGAGACAGGAGGTGGGATGGAAGAAAGAAACAAAAAATGAACAAGAGGCAGACGAGCATACCTTGTCTCCAAGCTCGCTCTCGATACATTCGATCTAGATACATGGTTAGCGCAATTGCCGAAGAAGAAGACCTTGGCGAAGGAAAACAAAATAAGGTACAGAGAGCAACGGATGACAAGACAAGCAGAGAGGAGGTAGAAGGGTGGAAATGAGATCAGGAAGAAGACCAGCACAAAATGTCAAAAAGGAAGATGAGAACTGCGGAGATGCAAAAGAAAGGTGAAACAAAAAACTGTCGACGGGAAAGAGGGCAGCAAAAGGGAAAAGATGAAGAGGAATGTTATCGGAACGTGGGCAGAGTGTGACGAGGAAGCTGGATGATGCAAACGAAGAACAAGAAAAGAAATACTCACTTGAGATCACCGCCATCGCCTCAGATAAGAAAGGCTTTGTGGAGGATGGAGAAGGATGAAAGAAGAGAGGATGAGAAGAGAAGAGGAAGAGAAGAGAGGAGAAGAGATGGAAAACCTGGGGGGTGGGGGGGTTATAGCTACTGTGAACTCCGCATAAACTCTGGCTTCCTTGATTCTCAGGCTCCAAAGAGAGCCTTTGAGTCATCCTACAGGCGAGCAGGAGCGTATCTGCGTCATATAGGGTGACAACTGGCAAGTTTGCATGTGTGGGAGCCAATAGTAGCGTGCAGATGGCAGCCGATCGTCCGATAAGCGAGTGCTTTCCCAGATCGAGGCGGTCTCCAGAGGCTCGGCATGACTTTCCGCAGCTTGCAATGGTCTGATTCTGCTTGTTATTGGTTAGTATTGAGTGGAAAGAGCCCATGATTATGCGGTGAATCTGCAGCAATGCATCATCTGCCTGTTTGATGATTCTAGACTCGGTTCTATTCGAATCTACGCGAGGTTGATCACGCCACGTTCACCGATCCTTTGGCAGAGGCCTTTGGGAAAGTCTCAGTTGAAGAGCTTGAGCGTTTCCCAACAGGAGATCAGGTAGTCAAACAGATTGGCTTTGATGTCTGTCTTTATCCCTGCCAATAATGATAATGGTGGTCGCTGGGAAGAAGCACTGGCGTCTTTGAATGGTGATGATGTTTGATTTCGAAGCACCACTACAGAGCCTCCAGAGTACGTTCTCTTGGATAGTATAGGTGAGGAGGACCGGGAGCGATACCACTTTGCGAGATGGAAACATGTATTTGTACTCTGCAATACATCGCCCCTGTCTCAGGGGGCCATAATCAATCACACATTCCACTTCCACGTAATTCCGTCTGCAACCGTCGAGACTCGCTTCTCAAATGCCAAATGTACAAATACGTCTCTATTTCTTGAATCCACAGTGTAAATATTCGTTTAACCCCTATACCAGACGGGACAATGGATTAGGCCAATAGTCGCCATGGTAGCGGGGATATCTTGAGGAGTTCTTCATTGTCACGAATAAACAAATAATTATTATATCTGTAGCAATTGCTGCGGTGCCCAATCAGTAGCCATGTCACAGAACTTAATGCATAGTAATGTCCAAATGAAACATCATTCAAACCGGATCCGATACGATAACTTTTATTAAGGTTGAGGGGGAAAATAATATACTGCTAATTATCCAATTGGCGCACGAAATATGCTCCAAGGATATAAATATCGAAGAGTAATTATACACTAGTGGGTGTAGGACTAATGAGCGTGATTCAGTCTGCTGTCCGTCTGCTTTTCGTTTTGTATTTTCTAGTCAATCACCATCTCGTGATCAAGCCACATTGTTTCGACTGTCAAAGCACAGAAAGTTCAGCGTGGACTCATGCATGTATGCATTCTTAGCTTGTACCAATGACATCTTGGCAGAGGACACCCAGGCCAGCCTAAATATAGATGAATTAGAAACCTCCTATCATAGACTCGGCCATCGGGATCTAGAAGAACTTACCACTGGGAGGACACAGCACTGAGCCTCCTTGCCGCCCTGGCTGCTGCATATCTTCTGAAAGTCGTTGCCATCTTTGGGCGTCTTGCTGGCTATAGAATAGTTAATTTATGGCACTAATGTGGAGTAGATGAGAAAATTTCGACTTACGAACGCTGCAGTCGAGGTCAGCAAGACCGAGAACGCCTACACTGCAGCACTGGGGATTAGAGTAAAGGCCACTGGGGCATACGAAGTGTCCGCCGTCGGCACCGTCGGTAGAGTTGTCGTCGCCAGTATTACCGTCACCGGTATTTCCACTGTCGCCATCGTCGCCACCATCGCCACCACCTCCGTGGTGAGGAGGAGTATAGCTAGGAGGAGGCGGAGTAGGCTTGCTGCTGCTCGGAGGAGGCGGAGGGTAGCCGCCGCCATGGTTGGTAGGAGGTGGAGGCGGGTAAGAAGGAGATGGATGAGATGGCGGAGGGGGAGGGTTGTGATCGCCGCCTGGAGGGGAGCAAGAGTTGGAGGCGGGCATGGCAAGAGTGCCAGCGACGAGGAGGGCGGTGATTGCGAGGAACTTCATTATGGCGAAGTGATGGACAGAGGATTTTGGTTTGGTGCTTTAGTGATGTTGTTGAAGAAGAGGGAGCTGATGGAGAAGGACGAGATGCTCAAAGGGAGGATTCGTTGCCCATTCTTATAGTCGACAAGACACCATCTCGAGGCAACACAAAATGCTCATCAGGCTCTCTCTCAATCGCAAGATAGTAAGTCTATTATGGCAACTGTAAAGTATTAGTCGTATCGTAGTACAATAATTTCCCGGCTTAGTCGATGCAGCTCACGAAAACTCTGTCCGAGCGCTGCTAGGGTATAGATGTTGATGTTTCCTCTCCACCAATATATTGCATCGCTGGCGTTGCACAATGTTCACACTAGCAGCTAGGTGAATACACCTTCATAGTAACGACGCCAATTGCTGGGCTGCTTCGTGCAGCTGACAGAAATAACAGTCCCCAAGGAATGTTATTACCGTGAGCTAGGATCACTCACTCTCAGTCCGTTCAAGCCAGTCTTGACTTGGTGATGGATAGCCGTATTGTAGCCTATCAAGCCTATCTTGTCATCGCGATCGGGTCCAAAGCTCGCCGAGCCTTGTACGATCCTAGAGGCTTGTCAAGTTAATTTAAAGATCCCAACATTAACGGCGATCAGCGGGGAACCAAAATCCTACGGCGTTTATTGTCCTTCCGAGATCAGCCTCCCACAATAATTTCCATAATTGACGCGCGCAGGACGAGAATCGCCAATGAGGTTGCGCTGAGCCAGGTGTTGCTCGGAACGCTGCATCACTAGGAAGCGCCCATCAGGCAATGTCGTATCTAGGCTTTGCGTCGCAGTGGATACTCCTTATGGATGAAGCCTGTATCGGAGGACAGTGGTAGCAATGCCATTGTTGACCTTGTGTGGACAGTAGATAATGGGAGAGAGTTTGTGTAGAAGGGAGGTTCGCCAAGAACAAAAATCATCGCTATACGTTATGATATGGGCGCTATAGGATGCTACCCTAATCTTTCTTTCGCCTTAACAAGCTGTTCCAAGCTGATTCCAGCCCCATCCAAACTCCAAAAATGCGGTATTCATTCTAATTTTTCCAAATGTAATCCAGGACGCCATAAAGCCATATCCAAAAATACTGTCCAGTGTTCAAAGAGCCCTCCAAGGCCCAACCCTCCATCAAAGACAAACAATGAACCCCAGTCAAAGATCCTAGTCCATATTATGCAGCCCCTCGAGGCTAACAAGGGACTTGTTCACCGAAAAGCAGGGAATTCAGCTGCCATTGGCTACATCGCGGGCTTACTGCAACAAGATAACACTTCTCTACCCCAGCAATCGACACCACTCGGAATTGATCCTATCCGATGATGATCGGAAATCTCGGCCTTTCTTGGCCTCTTTCATTCATGTTTAGACTGTTCCGACAACTGGTGCCTCGGCTCTTTCGGCCATTGAATCTGAAGTAATCTCCCTGCTCATCTCCCTGCTCTTCTTTTTGCACAACTCTGCATGGTGTGGCGGAATCAGGTTATAAAATATTCCCATCATGATGCCTGCCACCGCAGGTCCAAACCAGTAAATCCACTGGTCTATAACATCGTTAGTGAGTCTCGTAATGAACTGAGGCACAGAAAAGACTCACAGGACAAATCTAGTCTTGCAATTCCATTTCCAAAGCACTTTGCCGGGTTCATCTGCGCTCCAGCATAGCCGGGGATGATTCCACTGGTGGAAAAGGACACCAGGCCCAATGATGCGCCGACGAGCACAGGGCCCATTCGGGGGCCATACAAAGCTGCTTGGCGAGGATCGAGGCCGACACCGAAAGCCAGGAAGAGGAGAACAAAGGAGGCAAAGGTCTCGTTGAGGTAGATCTGGCCAGGGTTGGCCTGAGATGGGTCGTACCAGCAGCCGCCACCACGGACACTAGCAGTAGTAATAAGTAAGCTGTCTTAGTATAGACTGTGTAATACATGGGAGGAAAGCAAGATGGATTATGTGTTAAGGGGATGTTGTGCACATACGCTATTGCTCGTTCTTCGCCCCAGATGCCAAGGAGGATTCCTCCTGCGAGGGCACCACCAGCGGTCTGGCCAATGATGTACAATACGCCTAGACGATATTATTGTTAGTCAAGAAACGAAATATGGATTCACGAATGGACTAGTAGTAATACGTGCATGTTCATGCACATTCCCATACGCGTAATTTGCATCGCGCTTCGGAGCAGCTCGTTGAAAAGGTTATCCGGATAGAAGGCTACCCGGTACCACGCAGGTAGACGGATAGATGATAATACAAAGAAAATTACACATACCTCTTGGCACTGAGCAAAGGCCCGTCAATACAGCGGCAAAAGTAATCAAAGGATTCATGTGTCCTCCCGAAGCCGGTGCAACCGCATAGATGAATATGGATATCATGACCAGGTTGGAGATGCCAATGTACGCGCCAACCTGCGGCGTTCCGTAGCTCTGGATAGTAGCAGCAATCTGACCCCCCACAAACACCTGGCAGCAGGTGGCAATCAATTCGACAATCTAAAAGGTTTGACGGGAATCAATAGGTCAGCAACTGCTCTCAAGCATCCAATTGAGCCTTGAAAGCATTGAACGAGGCAATTGAACAACATACAGCTGATCTCCATAAAGCTGGCTCAAACCACTGTCCAACGAAGTAGTCCCTCCTGCGATACCACGGCGTCAGCCGCACGGCCTGGGGCCGCACAAGCGGTGCAAAAGATCCGTCAAACGCCGCCAGATCCATCTTGTTCGTGGCAACAGGAGTAGACGAGGTTGAAACCGACAGGGCGGAGGCTATTCGAGCTTGTTCCGCGGCTCTTTCGCCGCTGGTTGGAGGTGGTTTCTCTTGCAACGACTCCATGTTCAAAGCTTTGGAAGCAAGGTTGAGGGACTGGGTGCGACAAGCTTCTTAAGCATCAATTGGAGGAATCAGAAGTGGATGTATATCCCGGGCTTGAGATATGAGCCCTATTACCAGAATGGGAGAAGGAAAGTGAAAGAAAGCAGCAATTAATACGATTACTGCATACGGACTTTTGGTCGGAATAAAGGGCAAGTTGTATTTTACAGTTGTTCCGAACTCAATCATCAACCACAGCCCAGCTATCGGCCTAGACGAAAAGCGAAGCTCAACTCCGAGGAGCTCCGCCGGCCCTCATTCGCTGGAATCACGTCGGCAAAGCTGAGCTGATGCGGACAGGGATGCCGCATGGGTACGTTCCGCCCGGGCATCTAGCAGACGGGCCATGGCCATTTGACTTTTGGGCTAGCGGCTGATTGAAAATAGCCTTAGCTGCGTTGCATAATCATGACAGTTCAAAACTAATAAGCATCGGTCAGGCTGTTTTAGGCTTTTGTCACCCTTGACAAACTTTTACCTCATAGGCACAACAGAAAGTGAGAGTGTATCATAGGTATCATTAAATACTCACGAGGTATCGTTACCCAACGGCTTTATACAAATCCACTGGGCTGCCAACCCACGGGGAATCCTCGTCATCGCGAATAAAAAGAAGAAAAAGACAGAGACAAAAACAACGCTATGCTCAAAACAGCCAACTAAAAGCACTCTTGGCCTTTGCCTTCCATCCCTTCTCCTCCTCCTCCACTTGCTCTTCAGCCGTATGCACGTCCGTCTCGAGATCCATATCTTCTAGATGCACAAATTTGGTCCGCTTGATGAATTTCCAGCCGAGATACATGACCAGCATGATGGGCAGTTCGATGTAGAAACTGACAAAGCTCACGCCGTCAAATGAGGGGCTGAAACAGCTCCATCCTTGGATGAGAACGAGAAACGAGTTGAGCACGACCGCAATCCATGGGCCGAATGGATAGGTCCAGTTCTTGAATGGAAGCAGATGCTCCTTGCCTTGGCGGGCGATGGCGGCACGGAAGCGAAGCGAAGTGATACCGATGGCGATCCAGCTGAGCTGGTTAGAAACACCGACGAGACTATAGGCGGAGCGGTTAGTGACATGTACGTCTGAAAGATGAGATAAGATTCTTGGGTGTCACATACTTTTGCAACCAGTTCCAAAGTTGACCTGCGCCAATGAAGCTGGAGCCGAAGCAAAGACCAGAAACAAAGCCGGTAGCGAGAACAGCCACCCAAGGCACCTGGTGTCTGTTGAGCTTGCCAAAAACTTTGGGCGCATGGCCCTCCATGGCCAGCGTGTACAGCAGTCTTGTTCCGGCGAACAAAGCGTGGTTACCAGCCGACAAAACACTGGTCAGGATGACAGCGTTGATGACACTGCCAGCAGCCTTGGCTCCAGTCATTTGGAAAACAAGAGTAAAGGGCGAAGTGCGGGTGTTCTTTGTGTTGAGGCCGGGGTAGTTGTAGGGGATGTTGAGGCCGATGAGGAGAACAGAGAGGATACTAAAGGAGTGTTAGTTGCCAATAACCATTAATAGATACAGTCGGAGAGCGTACTAGAAGAGGAGAATTCGCCAAAAGACATTCTTCACCACCTTGGGCATGGTCTTTGTGGGGTTCTTGGTCTCACCGGCGGTGATGGCAATGGATTCAGTACCGCCATCTGGGAAATATTGTCAGTTAAATGCGCAATTTTAGGCCGTAAGATGTTTCATCTGTGCACTTACAGGCAAAGGAAGCAGTGACAAAAACAGAGGCAAAGCCACCAATGCCACCAACAAATGGAGCACCAGGGATATGCCAGTTTTCTCCACCAATATAATGTCCGTCGGCGTTGCCACCGCAGTTGACAACGATACCCATGACAATGAAAACCTGGAGAAATGTGAGCAAAGAGTTGCTAGCAGAAACACCGAGACCGCTACTTACAACAATGGTAATGACTTTGAGCAAACTCAGCCAGTATTCGAGCTATTTTGATATTTGTCAACTTCATTATTCACGATTCTTAGTAGATGGTGTTTTGTTCTGTGCTTACCTCACCGTATGCGCGCACGGTAGCGATATTGACTGCAATCAAAACAAACCAGAAGATCAAGCTGAGGGCCCATCCCGGGAAATGATCTGTCCAGTATTGCAATACGAGTTGAAGCGCGACCAAATCGGAAGCTGTCGAAACGGCATCGTTGAACCAGTAATTCCAAGTTAGGGCGAAGCCAAAAGCGTCATCGACAAAGCGACTAATCACATGGTTACAATGTCAGCAATCATTTCGCACTGACCAGGCTCGCCAATGATACGTACCCCGCAAATGTACAGAAACTGCCTGCCACTGGCAAAAACGCAGCCATCTCTCCCAGACTCAGCATTGTGACGAAGACGATGAAGCCGACAATGGCATAGCAGATGAGTATTGAGGCTGGACCACCAGTTGCCAGCGACTTGCCTGTGCCGAGGAAAAGACCTGTTCCAATAGTGCCTCCAATGGCAATCATCTGAACTTGGCGCGCTGAGAGAGATCGACGAAGGCGGTCCTGGAGAATGTGTGTTGAGCCTTCGAGGTCGTCGGTCGTTACCGCGAGAGGATCATTGCGATCTTTCTTGCTCTCGTCAGGCAACCCCTCGGGGTTATAATCTTGGCGATACACCATTATGGCTAATTCTGTAGAGATGGTTTCTTTTCTTCTCCTGCGGTAAAGAAAATGCTGTAAAAAAGAGAAGGGGGGAGCTGTGTCGAGTTATATCGTGTGAACGTGACAAGCTTCCAGAAGGAGTCCAATGCCTGTACTTGGCAACGGGTGTGGCGTCACTATCCGCTGTGTGTTTAATCAAGAACCCGCTAAATTCTCAACTCTGTTGCTGGCTGGCTCGCTATCATTAGTGCCATGCAACACAATCAGAGAGGTAAACTTGAAAAGAGAGAGAGAGAGAAGAGGTGAGAAACGAGAATCACGGTGTGGCGATCATGCAGATGAAGTAGGTTGGTTCCCCTTGCAACCTTTAGCTCCTTCGAGAAGAAAAGAAGCATGCAATTATCTAATGCAACCCCATCCAAAGAGAGAAAAAATATCCATCGCCATGGAAAAATCTGGTGATGGCAGAGCGACAGCCTTCCGTACGCGGACATGGCCGCTGTGCTAGGCGATTGCGTGCTCGACGAGATGCTCCACTGGGGGGACTTGGCCTCCAATGAGGCGTGGCGAGAAGCCCTTTTAGTGATGACGATAACCGGACCAGGGTAGGCTGCCACGCTCTAGAAGCCAGCAGCAAGGCTTGAAAGGAACCGAATGCATCTTTAATTTGGCTGAGGTGTGCAACTACCGTCAGGCGATCTGCAGGTCTGCTGTTAGCTGAAGCTGAGCTACTGCTGCACCCCAGACATCACGAACAATAGATCAGGGTCGCGTACGTAATCGAGCCTATGGCGTTATCGACTGGCCTGCTGCTCGTATGTAATATTGTAATAGCGCCGAGGCCATCAGCTCCACATCCACATGCCGCCGCCGCAAATACGGCTGCCTTTCCGGTGGAGAAGTCGAGGCCTGGCATCGAGGTTTGGGCGCTGCGTTGGAATCCCACGCAAATTCTCGCTGCGCTAACGGCCACCCAGAAGGCGCTTTCTCGGCGTTGACAGCCGAGTCATTGGAGCTGTTTTGTCACCGAAAGCTACCAAAAGCTGACCAGCGGTTATCGGGCTTGTTGTCGCAATACTGTTGCCGCATTTTCTTTGCGCCACCCGTCGCCACCTGTTTGCTTGTTAGCTATGGCCTTGAGATCTGTGGATGAGACGAAGCTTTTACTCATATCGAGTGCTGATTGCGCCATTGTGCATGAGTTGGTAGCTCTTGAGGTGTTTGATAAGCAACAAGCTGGATGAGAAAGCATTGGAATAGACGCAGCAGTGATGACTTGTAGAAAGATGACGATTGTATTTTGCGATTCCATTTCAAAGGGCATTTCTTCTACTGTACCTGAATATACCCTTATCGGTGCGAAAATCTAATCGATAAGCCTAATCTTGGCTGATAATGCCAAAGTCTTCTAGCGATTCAAGGCGCAAATCCAGGTACAGGCAGGTCAAGCGCCACAACTACAGCGATGCGGGTGCTGTATTTTGCCCCATCTGCTCCACTACGTTGGCTGCAAATGTGCTCGAGCTTCTATACACGGTTTGATCAAGTATGGGCGAGATATATTACTAGTAGTATTAGTAACTTGTATCAAGTATAGAATCCTTGACAGTAAATAGTCCCAAGCCAGTACCTATGTCTGTGATTTATACGGCAGGCCTGCAAAATAAAATCATCCCGCTCAAGTATCATCTTGGACTAGAACACATACCGCGTATCTAGTACATCTCTTACATTTCAAGCTCTTATGGATTGCTTGATTTATTACCTGTTTTTAAATCTTCTTTGACGGAAATTCACCATCTCTTATCTACACTTCTTTGAAAATTCAACCAGGAATTTACACAGGGCATCTTTTATCCCTGCAATGGAACTACAGCGGCCGACATAGGCAGTGGCTGTACCTAGTTACCCTGTGCACTGCAGGCGACTCCAGCTCTACGTAAATCCTCTCCACGGAACGGATGTTGCACACGGTGAGATTTCCACTGCACCACTCACAACAGCCTTACCAAACTACCCACCTAGTAGATTAAGCGTTGCGCAAGGGGAGTACTTGTGGCTTTATTACCTTGCAATTTCATGAGCTGCGCTACATGCACAGTGCCGCTACTGTGAGAACTTACATACGACTACTAGTACCTATACAGCCGCGCCCCAAGCTTGCAGCAACTCAACTACACCAGCATGCCCATAGCCCATAGCTAAAGAAAGAGCGGTCTTGTTGGATCCATAGGCCTTTGCGTTGATTTCCACATCATTGGTCTCGAGGAGCAGCTTCACAACAGCCGTGTGTCCCCTTTCCGAGGCCCACAAGAGCGGCGTCCGATCGGAATCCCTGCAGCGATCTCTCAAGTTCACATCGACCTTGCCGGTATTGAGCAGCAGCTCCACGATTCTCTCGTGCCCAAACTCGGACGCGCGGGACAGCGGTGTTCGCCCCTGGACGCGGCTATTGTAGTCCACATTCATCTCGTTAGTCTCAAGCAGCAGCTTTAACAGCCGCTCATCGCCGTACTGCGCAGCTGTTGATAGCGTCACATGGTCGTACCCGGAGTCTTCGGCGCGTGAAGTGTGAGAATCAAACGCATCAGCGCTTTCGTAAGGCCCTCGGTACAGCTTGTAAAAGTACATCCTAGAACCCCAGCTCAGCCCCCTCACAAACAGAATCATGTCAGTCAGGGATTGGTAGCCACCAGTGATGATTTCCTGATAGACATCATGTGCCTTTTCTGCAAAGCCTTTGGATGTCAGGCCGTCTGTGTCCCACTCTGTGAGGAAGCTGTCAAGGGTTGGCCGTGAGAGGCTCACGTTGTGCACAGTGCCGGTGGTGGTGGCAGAGAGAGCCGCGAGGACACTCTTGGTATGCGGGTAGTATTCCAAGCTCTTCCGGAGCGTCGAATAAGACAGCTCTTTCTTGGCAGACCACTCGTTGGAGTTGAGTCCCGCAAAGATGTTGCACAAGAATCGAAACGCGTCCTGGATGGCAGATTGCCACATCTCACGGCCCACCCAGGCTTGGGTTGCCAATTGGACAAGGCGATGCATGGAGTTGTCTCTCCGGGAGATGAAGGAGAAGCTCTTCAGGACAGCGATGGCTTTGGTGATTTGGAAACCGGTCACGCCGGGAAAGTACGGCAGCATCCAGTCCGACACGCCGTGACGATCAAGTGCGCCAAGTACCAAAAGCAAATGCGCGGCAAGCTCGTTTTTGCGCCGGATTTGCTCAAAGGAGAGCTTCCAAGTACAGAGGACGGCATTGGGCATGTCGGAGTCACGTCGCCAGTCGACAAATTCTTCTTCCAGAAAAGCCGCGTTTTCCGTCTCTGTCCCGCTATAGAGTGCGATGTATTCCTCTGGTGTGAGGTTGTTCTCTCGCATGAACGACGCTGCTTGGGTGATTGCCAGCGGGAGGTTCCCCAAAAGTTCAACCAGCCGTTCCATAGACGGCTCATCTATTGCGTGTGGCCCTTCCATGGGTATCAAAGTGCCTGGGTCTTCTGAGCTCCCAAGAAGCTCGTGCGTCAACACCTTGATAGACTCTTTGACGCTCATCATGGGAATCTCCATGACCTTGGTGCTGCGGGTCCGCTGAAGAAGTCTCTGGGCGCAAGTCAGATGCCGGGACGTATACAATATCGCGCAGTTTGGCTTCTTGGGTAGAAATTCGCGCAGCCTTCGAACCACTGGTATGCCATCTTTGTGAGGAGTCAACATAGATAAAGAATGGAATTTGGAAGTGAATGGCTGAAAGAAGACGTCCTCGTCGTCGGCGTTGTCAAGAATCAAGAGCCATCTGCCGCTAGCCTCGCTCTCGAGCCACTCCTTGACCACGGGAAAAACATCCGTTCCCGTCTCGCCCTCTGGGATCAAGCTGAATTTGCGAGTGATGGTATTGAAACCGTGTTCAACTCGGGCCTGGCTGCTTGCGTGAACCCATATTATGGATCGCCTGTGTTTTGCTCCTTTTAGTGGATTCTCTGTCTCGCGCAGGCGATGGGCATATTCGTTTGCTATCTGGGTTTTTCTAATTACCAAAGAAATCAGAACAAGGGCAGAGAGATTCACGAGAGCCAAGTAGCTTACCCGACCCCTCCAAGACCAACAATGGCAGCTTCGATAAAATCATGAGAATCTGCGCTGAGCATGTCCTCGAGATGCTCGAGTTCGCTTTCTCGCCCAACAAAGCAAGGGTCTCGAGGGAATGGCAGCAGAAAGAAATGATCGCTTTCGGCTCGCATTTCAGTCACCCCCTTGGCAGTGGCTCCGGCTTCTGGCGTGGGAGGATCCTTTGGCTGAATTTCGGCCAGAACAGCCTTGGCATACGCTGCTGCCATCGCAGCTGAATACGGCTGCCATTCCTTGTTCTTGTGAATGTCCCCGTAATCACAGACGCCTCGAATGACCCCCACAGGAATGCGGTTCATCGTCCCGGCAGCCTCCATTTCGAGGCCGATGATGCCGTATGTATCTCTCAGCTCGTTCCTTTTCTGGGCATCCTTCATTAGCTTCTCTCCTGAGCCGATTGGTCCGTACCAAACTCGGGTGCGCTGGGAGTCTGGTCGGCGTGGGCGATTCACGCATCTCTCTAACCCATCCACCCCGGTCTCGTACAGCTGGTCCCGCTCCTGGCCTGGGTCGGCAAACGTGCCCTTGGCGTGTTCCTTGTCCTTGATGCTCTGATAGTAGGGCTGGAAGATCTCGGCATCGTTTGGCGCGCTCAACTTGATGCTGCCGATGGCGGATCGCACCACAGCTTCCGTGTTCGCTAGAGCATGGCCGCGTCTTAGTAACTTGATGCCGTCGCTGGTCTCTTTGCCGAGATCATAGGCCACTAGCCCGGGACCGTCGTTGTCGCCAAGAGCGACGAGAACATCCCCAAGCCGGATATCACGCTGGGGGGCTCGAGAAAGGTCAGGTAGGCCGGCGGCAACACCGACCAGTAAACCGAACCAGAGGTTGGGGAAGAACCTCTTCACTTGGCTGGCGAGGGCGGCGGCGGAGCCAGTGCCGTATTCCTGGCCGGCAGGCAGCGTGGCAATGACAATGTTATGCCCGCAGATTTCGCCAGCCTGGAATATGTAGTCATCGCCCCTGCGTAGCGGGAATCGCCCACTGTGTCTCTTGTCCAGTATGTGGACGGCAGCTTGTGCCTCGATTTCTAGAGGGGCGAGCCATGCGACTGTGTAGAGATTGGGATCTAACTCGACCATGCCGTGAAACTATCGTGCAATGCGAGCAGTGTGCGCAAAGGGTATATGAGGTATATAGGTAGGCTTGATTTTTTCAGTTGCACGTCACCTTTGCCTTGTAGAAGCGAGAGGCGAAAGGCCGTGTACTCTACCCCGCGACAGAACCTCCCGTGAGCGTCGTCTCTCCGCCAATCATTTATGACTGCTGCATTGTATCTCTCCGCCAATCATTTATATTTTATGAACTTGAATAATACGTACTTCTCTCTTTTGGACACCAGATGTCAGCAATGTGGAGCTCTGTGCCGATGATTTTCACAGTCTCTTTAATAAGCCAATTTGAGTCCAAAGATTCACGTTCAACACGTCGGGTCTAAACGCAATGCAAAATATTAATAGTATCCATACATGGGTTGATGGAGCATGCGGGAGGGAAATCCCGGTTATATAGTAGCTTGTATGTGATATAGATTTCTTGATGGCATATAGCATAATGTAGCAATTTGGTATACCTAACAATACCGACTGGGAATACGATTTCTCAGCTAGTCCTTGTATTTTATGATTTATACCGCCCGCTTTAAAGGAAAAATATTAGTACAAGGGACATCCCAAGTATCTTCCTTGGCCCGACCACATACCACTTAGAGATCATCAGGAGGAAGGCAGCATGTCTGCTATAATTAGTACTGATTAAATAATATGAGTATTGAAAACACTTGCATAATCATGGCACACTTCGCGATCGCCTTCGTAACGGCACTCTCTATGGTTCTAAAGAAATCAGTTACTTCACACCTGAATATATATATAAGGGGATACTAACATATCGTTCGCAGTCGTCACAGCATGGAGGTTTCTAGTGTCAAGTTAGAAACAGTTGTATCCACTGATTTATAATACGAACGTACAGTAAGCCCAAATTCTTCACAGGAAAAAGCTCTGATTTGCCCAAAGCCAATAATGGCAAGAAGAGCTGCTTGGATGAAAAAGGACTTCATGTTAATGATTGAGTGCGAATAAGAAGTATAATTTCCAATGCAATTGGAGAGGTAAAGAAGTAAAAAGAGATGGATGTCCCATTGAGCGTTCAGACTCTGGTTTAATAATTTTCTGCGTTTAAGTAGGGGTATATGCCTGAGTCAAAAACTAGAGTAAGCCGGTTTCCTACATTGTGTGACGTATGAAATATTACTATTATTTGAGTTGCACGCAAACGCAAGGGATGGATATTAGTAAGACAGGGCCGTGAGGAGAATACGCATACGCCGCAAAGGAGTAAACGAAACGCCTCTCTTGTTGGATTACATTGTGTATCATATAAAGTCAGTTTGTGTTTTATATTAAAGGTTTAAAACAAAAATTCCGTTATGCCTTTGACATCGCTGAAAATAAAAATTTATGGATTCTTCTCCCCGCACCCTCCACCTTGGCCCGGCACCACACCCCGGCACCGCACCATTGTCACCGACTTCACCCCAAGATATCTTACCGGAAATCTCTTCTCTGTTAAGTGGCTAGGAATTTCTTACAAGTGTTGTAGCTTACCTCGCCAGCTTCGTAGTCCCTCGTTACATTGAGCCTACATGCTGACTTTCATGATACATTCCGGATCCAAGCTAGATCCCCGGTGCAGAGATAAATAAGACCTGAATTATCACCTGATCACGTCTGGTGTTTCACCGTGATTACTTTATCTCCAATAAACTAAATTGATGCCCTCAGACACTGTAGGCATATCAGCAAAGTACAAGAAAATCTTAAAAGTGCGCGCTGGCAACTAACCTAAACTGAGGCATTCCTTGACTTCATATTTGTTTCCTTCTCCTTCAATATATTAATACGAGTCATTGTCCACAGTGCTTGGAAAACTGAGGGAAGCACCGCTATTACCGCCTTTCCGAAGAATCTGAATCATCTCTGCTATCCCCCTTGGCCTCCTTGATTGCCAACTTTTCCACTTTTTTGGGACTTCTGTCCACATTCAATAGTGCACTCAGATGACAACATCGTCAAGCGGATAATTGTAATGTATTTACCCCTAATATACCTTATTGGGGCAGTCAACTAAGGTTTCCGCCAGGATTAACGAGAGTTTTACACTTGCCGATGAGAGATGCCGACTATTTGGCGATATTATATTAACCATGCTCCAAGGCAGAATGACGCGGGTAATTCACAGTCAATGAAAAGATGGAGATATACTGCAACTTCGGCATTGGCTTTTTAGATAATCAATGCCGTAAGTAGAGCCTTTTGCGCGCCAATAGTAGGCCTCGCTTGCTGTAACAACATAGGACACGCGGCTATATTATTGAACGCTAATTTATGCTTAACTGGCGTAAGCTTTTGTCAACTATTGTATATAAATATTATTGCAATATTGCAATGTGTCATTGTAATTCCATTGACAATTGTACAGAGTTATTGTTACAGAATCACTCACCATAGGAACTTATGTAGCCAACTCTTAATGGGCAGCTGATCGCGCGATGGGATAGGATTATAGTTACAGGTCGTCATACTGATGGCCGCAACGTACGAACATTTGCACCCACCCGCAAATTCCTTAGTACATACAACCGGCTCCATAACGCCAAAGAGCCCGGCAAAAGTCGGATAAAATGCCCAAGCGTCAATCATTGCTTAAACAGATTCTTGTCGACGATGAATGGTCAGGCCCAGCTGCTTCCAAACACGTGGAATTTAGCCTCCAAGTATGTGTATGGAGCTACGGTTGATATAATATTTGCCAAGAGTACTACCCCCGCAAACTCGCAGTGTAACGCTGCATGGTGTACGAGGCAGAAAACCGATTGGAGCGCTTGTCTGTCGATATGGGACAAAGATATTGTCGCTATACCAATATGCTTATCCGCCGGGTAGGTTGTTCGGATCTGAACGAGGCTCATCGCGACGTGCTTCCAACTTACCGAAGCTTCTTAGTCACACGCAGCAGACATGGTCATGAAGTTATAAAAGGGCTATAAGTTTCAGTTATCATGTATCGAGCATTCTGAACCCCATCTTCATCAATCAATCAGTATTCTTACCATCGGTACTTTGCAATGAGACTTATCCAGGCTGGGGCTTTGTTACTCTCCTCGGCGGCCGTTGTCGCTGCACGAGCAGCTGCTTGTGCTCTTCCATCTACATACCGCTGGAATTCGACTGGTGCACTGGCCAACCCGAAATCAGGATGGGTGTCACTGAAAGACTTCTCCCATGTCACCTACAATGGGCAGCATCTCGTCTTTGGGTCATTTCACGACACTGGATCGACCTGGGGGTCCATGAACTTTGGCCTATTTAGCGACTGGTCCAACATGGCATCGGCAAGCCAGAATAAAATGAATCCCGGCACTGTTGCACCCACTGTCCTTTACTTTGCCCCCAAGAATATTTGGGTACTTGCGTATCAATGGGGACCAACTACGTTTTCATATCTGACGTCAACCAATCCCTCCAGCGTGAGTGGATGGTCATCACCACAGCCACTTTTCTCGGGGACAATATCCGGCGCGAGTGCCATAGACCAGACAGTCATTGGTGACAGCTCAAACATGTACCTATTCTTTGCAGGAGACAATGGGAAGATATACAGGGCTAGTATGCCTATTGGAAACTTTCCGGGGAACTTTGGTACAGCATCGACGGTGGTCATGAGCGATTCGACCAACAATCTGTTCGAGGCCGTTCAAGTCTACACCGTTTCGGGCCAGAGTAAATATCTCATGATAGTCGAGGCAATCGGAGCAAACGGGCGCTATTTCAGGTCATTCACGGCCACCAGCTTGGGCGGCTCATGGACTCCACAAGCTGCAAGTGAGAGTCAGCCTTTCGCTGGCAAGGCGAACAGCGGCGCCAGTTGGACCAACGACATCAGCCATGGTGACTTGATTCGCAGCAATCCTGATCAGACAATGACAATTGATCCCTGCAACTTGCAGTTCCTGTATCAGGGGCGAGCGACCAATTCGGGTGGCTCCTACGACCTTTTGCCTTACCGACCAGGTCTGCTAACTTTGCAACATTAGTAGATGCATGATGGCTTCATAGTAATACCGTCCATAGCATGTGTCTTTTACTTTTAACCTATAAATAAATCACTAGGTCCTACACTTTATTGTATCTTGCCTGCAGTATGTGTCCTTCGTTATGTTATATATGTGTACAAGTATCACCCCGCCTACAACCCATAAATGGAATTGCTTTGCGCCATGAACCTACGTATTATGAGGATGTAACTAGCGCTGACACCGGGCGGTCAACGGTGTGATTTATGTGCAGTTAGTAGTGCTGATTGTGTTCTCTGCAATAGAGTCGATGTGATTCTTACTCGCATAAAGAGCGGACTTGGCAATATAATCGCAATAGAGGCGGGGTGGAGAGAAACCCCAAACCCCAATCTGGGGTATTATTAAATATTGTAACCTGGTGGAAACCTGGGACGAGTACGAGCTGGCCCTATCACTCTTTATTAACGGACATCCGGGGCAAGATCTCTAAAGCAAGAACAGCCTGTAGTGTTATGAGTAACGAATTGAAGGTGCAGTCCTTGCAGTGATCATGTATTTTGAGGCGTCGGCAGAGTGACCACTTGAGTCAAGATGCTTCGGTGATTTAGACGCGGAGGAGAACTTGAGCGTACAGGTTTCTATGACGAACTGGCTCGGCGTCATCTTTGCTTTGCGTCGCCTCCTGCGGCGAGAGCTTCACGGTGAGGCTGCGGAGCTCCACATCCGCTCAGCTTATGACCCAAACCAAGCGGCGGCGAAAGCTGCGGAGTTGTACCTCCACCAAGTTTGCTAAATTTAACTACAGCAGGCTCTCTGATAGGAGCCTTCTATATAAGTTGCAAGAGATTGAGTGTTTCGGAGTTGTGGCAAACGATACATTCACAACTCACTTTGTTATGTTACTAGCAGTGCTCTACTGTCAGCAAGAACATCTGTGGGCCAATTCATCGCTCTCTGCATCATTACCATGAGTGCCTACGAGTATACTTTATCACGGGCTTTGCCCAGACACGTCTCAGCAGAACATGCAATAAGTCTACTGCACTGCTACGAAAATATCATCTCGCTCAGTCCTCATGCTATACAACACGACGCTTTAACTTCTCCGGCGGATACTACGCAGCTTTACAACATTGTTGATAAAATTGACCATCTCCCCTTTGGTCTGTACAGTGGCAAAGTGCCAATCAAAGCCGAATTCACCAACAACACCAACGGGGCGACGTCTGTCCGAGATGCACCTTCTGGGCTCACTCTCCAGCAAGTTTGGTCGGTACAACCTCTCGACGACATTACCGAGACTGGTGATGCAGGGAATGAATTGGTGTTAAACGTCAAAATGAGCTGTAGCTCTGCTATTTTGGCTCTCTTGAAAAACATGATAAAGAAAAGCCACGAGCGTATCTCAATGTAATAATTGTTTTATTGGTTTTTGACAAGGAAATATCCATGACCAATTGAGATTTCCGCCATTAATATCGCCTGACCAGGTATGCTATCTTAATGATCCCCACTCGTGTCTCTCTATTCAACTGACCTCTATCTTTTGGTCGCAATAGTAATTAGCTGCAGACAAATCCATGCTAAAGAAGAACCCTCAGCCGCTGTTAATATGTCAGTACAGCCAATTTTAGCAGCAAATGCCAAAAACCCACCTGAAGTGTCCCCAGGCTATCGTCAGTATGCCCACCATCATGTGGAGAGAGCAAGACTCCCGCAAGGCTTTTCTTCGACTCTTGAAGTTCCATGACTTGCTATTGAAGCTATTAGAATACAATTTACAAAATGGAGAAGCTGTACCAACTTCTTCGAACGAATCTCGGACGTAGAATCGCACGGTCGTAACGCTCTGCTTCTGGCCAATCCGGTGAATGCGGGCTAGGGCTTGCTCTTCCAGAGTTGGATTCCTAAATTAGTCAGTAAGCATTGCTGCAAGAGAGGTTTTTGTCAGAATACTAACCAATGCGGTTCCATGAGATATGCTCGCGACGCTACAGTAAGCGTGAGGCTATAGAATGTTAGCTGCACCAAGACTCCTAAGGCAACCAGGCGAAGAAATACTTGCCCAACTGCGCCGCATGATAGCGTGAGTAACATGACGCGAATGTTTGGATCTTTTTTAAACTTGTCTACAACTGACTGTCGTTCTTTTTGAGGCACTCTCCCGTCGAAACGTATGCTGCGTAACGAGGCTTGATCTAGGCCGGCTTCGATGATATCGAGAGTTAGTCGCCAGGTCGAAAATACAATGCTGTGATGAGTTTAGTATAAATCACTAGATAACAAAGAAGTAATAGAAACTACCATTTGGTATCCGGGGGCAAAGTCTTGATATCAGCGATTAGAGCTTTAATTTTTGACGGAAGGCCAACGGAGGAAGTTTTTATCTGCCGTGGAACCATGTTGGAAATGTCCTCAAAAACATTCATGTTTATCGAAACCGACGCTGTAGGACAAGGGGGTCTATGTCCACATCCTAATTTGCGGCCGGCTTTGCTCAGCCTGTGCATACAGTCGCCGCAAACAAATTTCAAGCAGCGGGAAAATATTGGATTTTGGTATGGCGTGCTAGAATCGTCTAAAAGAGTCTCGGTCAACTCTAGAGTCGATGAACACTGCACACAAATGATTGGACCCATTCCTCGTTGGACATTGAAAGCTTGCTGCGCGATGTTGGTCCAGTCGCTGGCTTCTGCTGATAGATTTAGGGACTTTTGATGTCTCGCATGGTAGTGGAGGCCCAGATTACAGACAAGTCGCAGCGATTCAATTTGCTGTAAAACGTTGACATAGACACCCGCCCTTGATGTTTCAGAGTTGGTTTGAAGTGCTTCGTCGATCTTGGTTATTGCCTGCTCTCGTATTTCGGCATACATTTCTCTTTCCTCACGGCTAAACTCAATAGGGCACCGCATATCCCGCCTGGGAGGAAGGTTGATGGTCGTTTTCGGTCTGCGCAGCAAGATGCAAGCTGAAAGGCGCTGCAACCTCTTGGCAGCTTCTTCGTCTTCCCCAGATTTCCAAAGGTGGGCTATATCGGCGTCAAAACGCTTCGGATCCGTGTAAGGATGTACTCTAATAAATCTGAGCAGAGTAGCAAGGTCACCAAGGCGATTTTGGATCGGTGTTCCGGTAACAGCCCATCGAGCAACAGAGTCGAGAGCACAGACGGCATGAGCCATCCTCGAGTTTCCATTCCGGATGAAGTGAGCTATCCAGGTCAGATATTGATGTTCCGTGAGTAACTGTGTAATAATCTAGGGTGGGGCAGTTGCTGACCTTCGTCCAGAATTATTCTTTTCCAACGAACAGAAAACAGAATTGAGCTCTCTGCTTCCCGTCCACTTTTCCATTCTGCGGAGACGGTATGATACGTGGTTAAAACCACATTAACATCATCAATCTCATATTGGTTCATGAATCTGGTCTTTCCATAATGACGCCGCCATTTCAAGCCGCCTGCCACAACGTGTCTGCTCAAATTTTAGCTGCGAATATGTCTGGGTATTCGGGCTTGCGTTTGGACTTACTCAGACAACTGTTCTTCCCAGGTACCAAGCACTGATAACAGTTAGCAAATATCTCTGTCTAGACAACACTAGAGTCTCGATGACGTACAAGGAGGTGGTATAATAATAAGAGTGGCTGTGAGACAGGGTTTATCCCCCATGTCTATCTCCATGGCATCATTGGTGGTATCAGTACTATTGTACAGGTCAGTCGCCGCTAAAGCAATCATTGTCAATGTTTTGCCAAGACCCATTGGATCCGCGATGATGCCCCCATAGAACTGGGGAGGTTCTTCTTCCTGGTGACGAGCGGAAATTCGGTTGATAAAGCTGCCAACAAGCCATGTCAGTATTGCTGCGAGGGCATTTCCAGAATCACGTACAATCGCCCCTGGTCGTTGTCTGCCCTCTCCCAAATGTCTAGTTGATTTGCATCAAAATCCCACCCATTTTCTCGGCGGAGCAAAAATGTCAAAGCTTTCTTTTGGTGGCTAAATGCCCTCGTTTGATCAGCCTATATAAACATTGGAAAATGAGAGCATATAAAATAACTCTACCTTTGAAGAATTGTTTGTATTGCCGCTGGCTGTTGAGCCTCCTCTAATTCAAGATTGCTGCTTAGAATATCCAGCAAATCTGGTCCCTCTGTGATGCCCTGGAAGGAAAAAGATTCCAATGTATGTGAGATCACCTGAGAAAGCAAGGGACAAGATTCAAAGTCATCTGAAGATAGCCGATGAGGATTCCAGTATTTGACGTCGTGATGGCACGCCCTCGGATCCTGCAGGTACACTCCGTATGCTTGAAACCAGATACCAATCTGCTCAAATAGATCAGAATCACCATACACGGTAATCTCCAAGTCGCATGGAAACTGTGTGAAATTTCGCCCGGACTTTTTTGATGAAAGATTATCATTTGGGATGCAAGAGACATGGACATTCAAGGCAGATTCGTCAAGAAGACCCTGTATCATCTGTCCGTGTTCTGAGTGGATTCGCCCCCTCAATCGTATGTCTCCAATTGCGCAGAAGGTTTCCGAAGAATTCAATGTGACGGCGTATGGCGATGACTTTTCGCTCGAATTTGGTCTTTCGCATCTTCCAGAGATACCTGAGATCTGCATAGATCATCTTAGAGGGATTTCCATGAAAGGTCATTCCTATCAACCTACCATGCCAAAGCAGACCATCACACTTTGCTCGGTATTGGCTTGTGATGCGGTAAATTCGTTTGGACCCTGGGTTTCGTCTTCACAGGACTGGAAACCATCGTCTGAAGACAGGTCTGAATGTGGCGATGGAACAGTTGTACGCGAACCAGGCGTTGCATTGGGTATGAGATCTCGAGCTTGGAACGTTTGAGTCTTCGATTGATTCAGGAGGCTGAAAGTCGTTGAAAACCCGGCCGCTGAATTTCGCGTCTGCAGATGCGTATGAGATGAACGCTCTATTGAGTGTGAACTATGGCGATAGTGAGTGTCCTGGTCATCCAAAGATAATATGGACATGGAGCCATGTTCGACTGTGCCTTGTACGCACGGCTCAATACGTTTGCTAAGCCGCCGCCGCTTAGCACTCCGATGATGCTCCATATCTGGCGAGCTACACAATCAAAATTTGATTGAAGAGAATGCTGGAATTATCGGTTGATATTCCTATTGGAAGGTCGCGTAGATCTGGGCCGGCCTTCTAACTGACAGCTGGGCTATATTCAGGTTCTCGAGGCTGCCTTTTTTTTTTTTTTTTTTTTTTTTTGTAATACAATGAATGAAATCATGCGGGGCTGAGCACTTTGTTGAACCGCGGAAACAAACAAGGCGGCTCGCGAGGCAACCTGCATGGGAAGCGGCCTACATACATGTGGCCACCAATCAAATAACCATCTGCTTCAGCCCCTGCAGCATTTATCGCAGCAGCGCCTCTTCTTCCTTCCGTGCCTTCGTTATCAGTATCCGCAGGCTAATATGCCAGAAATGCGCCAGAAATGCCTCTCACTCTCCCAGGATCTGCCGCTGCCAGGCAAACAATAAAAGCAGCGTTTGATGATCTTGATCGAACAATCACCCCGGCAGACTCACGCGACTTTCGCGCCACAACAATCAAGAATGTACGGGATGCGGCGCTTGCAATTGAAACGCAGCTTGCTGCGAGAGGGTCGCTTCGCAATATGCGTCGCCTCATGCCTCTATTCAGAGGGATGGAGCACTATTCGAAGGTGATGGATACTCTGTGCAACGGTACCCCATATCTGCCATGGATATGGGCACCGATCACTCTTATTCTGCGCGTTGCCTCGGAATATGTGGAGGCTTTTGAACAGATTATCAAGGGCTATGCTCAGTTGGCTGAATCGCTCGGAAGGTTCGAGATTTTAGACACTGCTTTTAAAGACGATCCCGATTTCCAACAGACGCTGGCTGTCTTTTATGCCGACATTCTTCAGTTTCACAAGCATGCCTATAAATTCGTTCGACGCAGTGGTAAGTTATTTTCACCCCTTCTTATATCTTCTCGTCTCACATTGGCCAGGCTGGAAACTACTGTTTCTTACATCCTGGGGTCGGTTTCAGCGACGATTCGACAACATCATTGAAGACATGGGACGCCACGGAGATTTGATTGACAAGGGAGCAAACGCTCGCAATATTGCCGAGGCAAGAGAAATGCGCCGCGATATCCGCACTTGGAGAGAACAGAATGTCGAACGAGTAAAAGCTTTTGAAGAAAAACAAGCCATCAAGCAATATCAGTCGATCATAGCGTGGATGAATATTGATGAGTCAGATCAACTGGCGATTTTTGAATCAATCACGGCAGAAGGGCGCAGCTATCCCGGGACATGCGCATGGATCCTGGAAAACCCCAAAGTCAAATCTTGGCTCCAGAAAAGGCCAGAATCGCCAGTCCTTTGGTTACAGGGCACGCCGGGATCTGGAAAGAGTGTGATATCCACGCAGCTCGTCAACTTTATGCAAGCAGCCAAGATGTTTGTCATGTATCACTTTTGCACATATTTGTACATGTCGTCCACCATATACGAGCAAATATTGAGGTCGCTGCTCTTGCAGCTGCTACGTAAGGATGGCGACCTGGTCGCCCACGTCTACGAAGAATTTGTTCTCGGAAAGAAATCACCGACGGTGTCTGCCCTGGAGCGACTTTTACAGCTTCTTTTTAAAAGCGTATCCAGTGAGCCGTCTCAAACGGAGTATTTCTGGATTATTCTGGATGGATTGGATGAATGCGAGTCAGACAAGCAGGCTCGTATTATTAGCTTGATGAATCAGGTCACGTCTCACAGAACTTTGTCTGGCAATGCGGTTTTTAAAGCCCTCATATCAAGTCGTTCTTCGACAACACTATCGCATTGGCTGCGCAAAAAGCAGATTGTTTCTCTCAGCGAGGAGAAATATTGCCTAGAAGGAGCAATACGGCTCTATGCTTCTCAACGGTTGCAGGCACTCGAACATAGGTTCCGGCAACTCGAAATTGCGCCAGGAGAATTGGACGATATTGAACTCCAGATTGCGAAAAAGGCAGATGGCAAGTTTATCTGACCGACCAGACTCCTAGCTTGAGTTGCTGATATCTCGAAAAGGGATGTTTCTTTACGCGCGACTTGTTCTAGATTACCTCTCGACGAATGTGTTTTACAACTGCAACGAAATCAAAGCTTCTGTCAATCAGCTTCCCGAAAAAATTAATGATTTGCAAGTTATTTAAAATAGTTCCATCAAATTTGCCGGGCTAATCGACATCTCAGCTACCGAAAAATCTTGACACAAGTGCTTATCCACTTAGATCCTCGATCTGTAAGTAGGATCAAGTGTGTGCTTGGCTGGATTGCCTTTGCAAAACGTCCTTTGAAAAGGTTAGAGTTTCTGTCTGCCGTTACTTTTAGCTCTGGAGATCGGAATATCGCCCAACTCGCCCCTCAATACATCCTGGATATATGCGCACCGCTCATTGATGAAAGGCATGATACGACTTTGACTTTCATTCACGTCTCTGTGAAAGAGTAAGTGATATTTCTGAATGTAAATCTACCACAAAGTATAAAATTGACATTTTTGCAGATTTCTCCAAACACCCTCTTGCAGCGTGGCCATTAAAAATCAAGAAGCATTCGAAGAGCATGGAGTAGCGACTATTACCTGCTTGCTCTCCGGATTAGATGTATTTAACACTACATACGATAAACAGGCCAGATATCACCGAGTGCTCAAGGGTCTGCATGGCTTTCATATTTATGCTACCGAGTATTGGACAGAATATCTGCTTTCTCGTGCAGAATACGCCAGTGGTTTGGAAGCAAATTCAACGTTATTTTCTCTAGCTTGTCAAATGGTGGATAGGCTCAATGCGGCAGACGATTCAACGACGACCGAACATATCGAAGCCCAATCGAGCGTACAGGAAAAGCGATTAGCATATTTGCAACAATTTCCGATTCTATACAAGCGGGTGAGGGCATATTTAGACGCTAGGTCGATCAAGCGGTTAGAATATGAACATCTACAAATACCCGGTAGGCATTAGTAGTGAGACTATATCAAGGTGTTGATTTACTGATATGTATCAACCATAGCTCTTGATGAAACGCCAAGGCCATCGCAGACTTCACCCATGTTGGATGGTATATCCGCAATGCTCGCGATGTATCAGGAGACTATTAGATCGATACTTGATCAAAGTGACCATCCAGGAATATCTGCTGAAGAGCTGGACTTGTTCAAAAGCCAGTTTCGCGCCTCTGCATTTACCTGTCGGCTAAAGTCATGTCCTCGAGCTACATTGGGTTTCGAGACGGAAAAGGCTTGTTTTGAGCATGAAATGACCCATGTGCGAAGATTCAGATGCACTTTTCCACGTTGCCATTTCCCGCCGTTTGTATCGGCGCAAGCCTTGAAAAATCACGTTAATAAATCCCATAACCCAAATCCTGTACCTCAATCTATACGGGATATTCAGATACCATCAGCTCTGAGAAGAGCTCCAACTTGTCGCGATGAAGGCGATAAGCCCATGCAAAAGCGACGGGAAAAGAGCTCACCGATGCCATCTGCTCACTCGAATGCCACCAAGCTAAAGGAAGACGATCAGACGTTGAGTAGACGTGCTAATCGGCCATCTCAGAGAGTTATTGATCTTCTTCTCAACAGTCGTCGTCAGCGATATACCGTCACAGAAGCTATTACCAGACATTTCAAGCAGCAAGCCAGAAAAACCAAGCATTCTGAGCAGGCAAGAGCAACGTCATATTTTACAATGAAATTGAATGTTAACTAGTTCTAGGATATCTCGCATGGCTCCTCTATACGTGGAGGATCTCCTGAAAACTTGGTGGTAGAGGGCCACACAAGTCCCCACCTCGTGCCCGTGGGCCCAACTGCCCCCGATCACGTCGCCCATAAGATCGAGGCTAGACATTCCAATGGCCATATCAAGCATTCGCTTCACGACAACGAAGCAGGAAGCGATCTTGGTGAGCCGGACAGCAATATCCACTCGCCATCAGGGGTGCGTTCCAACGGACCAAAAGCCTTTATTGTCGCCAAATACAAAACTAACGGTGATCAAAAGTCGTCACATCTGCGCAACATTTCCGGCGAGGACGGGGCTATGACAGATCTTCGCCATGAGCCAGTAGCAGAGGAAGAGCCGTACACCATAAAGTGCATATGCAACTCTTCCGACGATGACGGAAACACTATATACTGCGAGACGTGCGACACATGGCAGCATATCGAGTGCTTCTATCCCGAGAACAAAGAGGAGGCTATAAGAGCGGACTTTTCTCATTCGTGTGCCGACTGCCAGCCCCGAGCACTGAACCGCCAGAAGACCTTTGAACGCTCAATCGATATCATTCCTCGTATCATTCTTTCAGACCATGTGCAAAGTAATATTTAAAGCTCCTAGTTCAATGACCCCATACTAATTTTTGCCTTTAGATCTCCCGACGGTCAATCTGCAAAACCTTGTCACCATTTCGGAGCCCCAGCCGTCGCATCGACAAAAGCAGGTTACAAACACGTATGGAGAATTCTACGAGGATCTCTATTACATCATACGGAACTCAATAGAACTGCCGCCCAATGTACGCAGATCCTATGACTTGCCTTCTTCGTGTAGGAGATGGGACGATTTGTGGGCACTGGAAAGCCAACTTCCTCAGATCCAAGAACAAGCCGACTTTCTCGAGCGTCTCCACGAATGGCATTTCAAAAAGGCCCTACGAAGGCAGTATAGCCGTACATCCGAAGGTAAACCAGTGCCAACGATGTTTGGAGCGACAGCTAGAGAAATCAAGCTTTCGTGCAAAATGATATATGAGGAGGAGGACTCTGACGAAACGATCGCAGAGGATATTGCCCGGGTAATATTTGTTGCCTGGAAGGAAATGCAAGAATCTGAGAAGCAGGCAGCGAAATCTGGCGGTTCCAATGCTGAAGAAGATGATGGGACTTTTTGGCTTGGTGCTGGGATCTGATTGAGATGGCTGCTGTTTACATGTAGCCAAAGTGTATTCATTCTGGCCTTTAAGGGGCAGTATCAGTCGCCTACCAACATTTTCAGCTGCATAGATTGGTTCAAATTAAACCAGAAATGAAACAAGCAAAATTGGTGCCCTCTGGGTTGCTGATAAGCGCGTTCCGTTGCTGTGGCTTCGCATTTCGCACGTACGAAATATAACAGAGGTGGTGGTTTACCCCGCCATTGCTAAGCTTCATAGTAAAAGTACTGAGATGCACGCCTAGAATAGGCGAGAAGGCCTGTACATATACTTGGTGTGCTATCTTCCGCCAACGCAAGTACTAGTTGAATACAAGGACTGCACATCAACGAAGGCTTCGTTTTGATAGCGAAGTCCAAATTCTCCAACTTTCATCCATATGACGGCCTGGCATCTTTCTTCGTTTTGTTTGTAAATCCCTGCATATCTTGCATTGAAAACTCAGCCAATTGCCAGGCGGGCCTTGAACTGTGAGAATTTTTTTGGATTGTTCTCATGTTCTTGGAAGGCGGCAGAGGGCGCATCTCAAGTGACAAGCAATAGCCGGCTACATACAACTCCACATTCACTCGCCACGACTCATTACTTACAGCTGCTGTTCGTCCGACAACCTCTTTGGCCATTCATCCATTCTCTAATCAATTTTGCACACTTCTTCAAATCATCACTCGAAATGCCTCTCATCCTCCGCCAGACAGCCTCATTCGCTGCAAAGCGATTCTATTCCGCTTCTGCTTCAGCCTCGGGTCTCCGCATCAACGCTGACAGGCTGCAAGAAACCATCCACCACACATGCCAATGGGGCGCCGCTCATCGATACGGGAGGTTTGTTTCCATCCAGCCGATCTCAATTGAATCTCCAGATGCTAACAATAGCTGGCAGTGGTCCAACGGAGACGGGCATGTCTCGTCTCTCGCTCTCTGACGATGACGCCCAAGTAAGGCGCTGGTTTGCCGAAGAGACACAGAAGCTGGGGTGCAACGTCGTTGTCGATCAGTTAGGGAACATGTTTGCTAGCAAACGTGGATCTGCACCAAAGCCCACGCCCATGATTGCCATGGGAAGCCATCTTGATACACAGCCTCGAGGTGGCCGATACGATGGCATCTTGGGCGTTGTGGCTGCCGTCGAAGTCTTACGCACCCTTGCAGAGAATGGATACAGCACTCATCATGATGTCGGAGTCGTCAATTGGACAAAGTACGTATTTCAATGCCAAACAACAATGATTCTTTATTTTTTATGTTCCGTTTCTTGTCTTTGTCATGCTCTCTTTGTTTCTTTCACCTGACTCAAATGTACGCGTTCAACAGCGAAGAAGGCGCCAGATTCCCCAAATCAATGATGGCATCCGGCGTATGGGCTGGCAAGATCCCCCTCGAGCAAGCCTACTCTCTACCCGACATCTTCGACCCCTCAGCCACAGTCAAGTCAGAGCTGCAAAGACTTGGCTACATCGGAGACGTCGCCTGCTCACCAACTGGATATCCCCTGGGCGCCCACTTTGAGCTTCACATCGAACAAGGTCCAATCCTAGAAGAATCCGGGAAAAAGATTGGCGTCGTCCAAGGCGGTCAGGCATATCGCTGGTTCACTGTAGCCGTCAGCGGCCGCGATGCTCACACCGGAACAACACCCTTCAAGTCACGCAGCGATCCCCTGCTAGCAGCATCCAAAATGATTGTCTCTTCCAACGCCATAGCAAAGAAGCTCGGCGCCCTGGCATCCACTGGCGTTATCAAAATCCCTCCAAGCTCCTCCACCAACACCATCGCCTCGAACGTGACTTTTACGCTAGATATCCGCCACCCAGACGACGCTGTGGTTGATGAAGTGCAGCGCCTTTGCACCGAATCCTTCCAAGCCATTGCCCAAGAAGATGGCCGCGGTGTCAAAGTCAACATGAGTCTCGATACCGACTCTCCAGCAACGAAATTTGACCCTGACTGTATCAAGATGGTTGAAAAGGCGGCCACAAGCCTGGTGGGTGCCGATGGATGGCTCCATATCACCAGTGGAGCTGGCCACGACAGCGTCAATACAAGCAGCCGATGCCCCACGACTATGATCTTTGTTCCCTGTAAAGATGGCGTCAGCCACCACCCAGAAGAATACTGCAGCCCAGAGGACTGGTAAGTGTTTACGGCTATTGCCTGCCATTGTAATGAATAACAGAGAGGCTAATTTGTGATTGCTATCAACAGCGCCTTAGGAACCCAAACTCTTCTCGAATCGGTCATCAACTACGACAAATTCAAGGCAGGCCAATAGTTATTCATCTTAGCTATCTTGTATGTTTTAGTACACATTATTACAAAATAAAACTAGGAAACAAAGAAAACCAGATAAATTCCTTGAATGTGATTTATGTCTACCACACGTGACTCGCTTCCTCTGTGACAATGAAAAAAGACTTGCATAAACACATAACTCGTCTGTATATATCACTCTAAAGTCTATTCAACTATTTCTCAAAGCATCCGACAATTCATGCAACATTTACTGAATCTTTGAAGCAACAAACGCATCCAATTCCTTCTCAGTCCAAATCTCCAGACCAAAACGCTCATTCTCCACGTTTTTATACGCGCTCGCATATTTCCCGCCAAGGAGGGCTGACCGCAGCAATCCGGCCCCATTCTCCATGTTGAATCCATCCCGAGCAAAGCTTTCGAGGCTCTTCTGCAACTCGACTGCAGCATCCACTTTTGTCTCAGTCCATTCCGGCTCAGGCGAAGAGTACTTCTTGACCAGCCTCAGAAGCTGCGCCTGTGTTACGGTCAGGTCATGGATGAAAATGATGCGGTTCTTGGTTCCTTTGGGGTTCTTCAACAAATTTGCCACGGCTTTCCCGATGGAAGCTACGGTAGTGACGCTGAAGGGATTCTCGCCGTTGTCAACAAACTCGACCTTTCTATTGGCGACATCGAACAGGAAAGGGAATGAGAAGATCAGATCCAAGAAAAATCCATTGGAGAAGACCGTATACTCGATTTGGCCTTCTTGCGCCTTATCAGCCAGATACTGCCGTATCTGAGCCGTCGGAATGTGGATTGGGAGATCCTTTGCACTGGGATCAGTAGATAGGGCGCCAAAGTCTGCCGGGATGAATCGCTTCACGCCCGCCTGGATAGCAGCGTCGATGATAATCTTTTGCTCTGGGATAGCTGCTGCAGTAATGGTAGTCACCACCGCATCTTTGCCTTTCAGAGCTTCAGTCAGACTGCTGAGAGAAGAGTAGTCGACTTCCGCAACGTGGACTCCTGAAGGAATATCTTTGATAGAGGACTTGGAGCGAGTGAATAAGGTGACTTCGAATCCTTTTTCGACAAGCTGAGGTAGGATAGCGGAACCGAGCATTCCTTTCTACACTGGGTTGATTAGCGACTGATAGAAGTAACGCAGGCATGAGGAAAGAAACGTACACCGAGGAGGGCGATGTGCTTGAATGAAGCCATTGTGAGTGACGATTATGCTTTGATAGTAGATACTTGAGGGAAACCTGAGATTGATATCTGGTGATGGCGAGAGAGTGGCGATTGAGTACAAACATAGTGTCGAAATCGCAACTCTATTTATACGCTTAATTACACTGCTTTTCATGCGTACGGCGGCATCATTGGCCATTAATCGAAACTCCGCAAATAGGCAGTTTCGAAAGTGCGCGTCAAAACACCGGTAGTGCCCCATGATTGTGGAAAATCTGATCCTGATTCACGGCGTTGTATAATGTGCTGCCTAACCAGCGGAATGGATCAATGTGGTAGATTCTCAGCCCTCGAAGCGGAGTTTTAGGTGGCGTAACTAGCGGAGATGGGATTTTAAAGCCGGGAGGATCAGTCCACAAGACTCCGCAGAGGGTAGCCGCCGTCCAGCCTGTAAAGGAATTAGAAGAGCGCCAGGGAAGTCTTGTTCAAACGGAAGCCTACCTGTTTCACCTCGCCAGCTCCTTGGTCGTAAGGTTCCATCTTGCCGAGCCTTCAAACCACTGATGCCTCAATAGGACGAAAGATTTGGACTTGGGTCATGGGACTCGGAGATGAGATTGACGTTTTCGAGCTACTACTCTCCTCGGATGACTGGCTATTTGAAAGGCTCTGGCAACCCATGAAAATGTTAGCAGACTACCACAAACATTCTTGTCAAGAGAGACCTACTCTTTTCGCCTGTGAGGCGACTAGGTCGTAAAATTCTATCCTGCCAAAGCTGATTCGCGGCTGGTACGTTTTCTTCTGCTGACTGAAATGCATTTGGTGAAGATGCGTAGGGGGAACACATCTCGTTGCTGGTTCAGTCCGCTGTGCAGCTGTTATGATATGCCGCACAGCAGACCGAACCAGTTTCATCGCGGTACAAGTATGCAGGCCGCAGGGGGCCGCTAGGTCGTAAAGTTCTATCCTGCCAGTCTTTGAAGTGCCGCCGCCACGAAATATTTCCGCAGCCGGTGGTTGATTCCAAGCCTGTCAATAGATTAGCAGAGGTTATAGTATTAACAGAAAGGCTTGTTTGCCGTGAGTCCTACCGAATAATTGCCCCGAAGATATATCTGGTCACAGCAGGCCATTGGGTCGTGAAATTCCATCTCGCCGCTTCATCGTCTCCGTCTAAATCTCTTCTTCTTTGTATGTCTGAAAATTGATTTTGTGGCCAACAGGCTTTCCCAAGAAGTTTCACGAACAAATCTACTCATATTTGACCTTCCCAAGAGCTTGGTTGTTGTCTAGATGACCTTGGTCAAACCAGATGATGTTGGTCAAATCAGATGATGTTGTGTTGGTCAAACCAGTTGATGTTGGTCAAATCAGACAATCATGACTCAGTAGACACGTCTTCCAAGGTTTTCTAGGCGAAGTCTGCTGAATTCTCTGACGTGTTTGGTCAAGAGAGGAGAGGCAGCCAACAGCAATATCGCCAAAGGGCCTGCCAACTACAGAAAAGTATTGAAAGCTGATCTATTCAGAGATTTCAAAATCAGTCAAAGCAGAGGCAAAGGTGCAGGCTTGGTGCATACTCATCGCATGGTATCTCTGATACAACAAAAAGGCCGCCCATAACCTTTCAGCAGTGAAGCTTTGCAATAGCTGGCGACTGCAAAGTCGTGACAAAGGGAGCGTGCAGGGAGCAGAGAGATGAAATGTAGAGTAGCAGACGATGAAATGCAGAGTAGCAAAGAACGTAGAGCGGAAAAGAATAACGAAGAGGAGGAGAAAGGGTTAACAGTCCTAGGCAAGGTAGAGCGAGGGTAGAACATCGAGGAGAGGAGAGGCGGGAGGAGCGCTCTCTGGCGGTGAGTAAAGTGTGATGAATGGAAGGAGTTATCACGAGATTGTTGGGATGCCGGGGCCAACAATTCAGGAGACAAAAGATACAAAGGACTTGTAACAGCAGAGAAGGAAGATTTATATATCAAAATTTTACACCGTTGTTCAAGGTCGTAAGGTTCTATCCATAGCCAGGTGGGTAGACCCTTACGACCTATTTTTCCCTATTTCCCCTTCTACTCCAGGGGTCACAGGTTCAACTACTCAATATTGTAGATCATACCCGTTCAACAGTCAAGAGGGATTCATTTTTTTGCCTTTTATAGAGGAGCAAGTTTGCCTTGTCACGTATCCAGAATGGCATAGCAGGTATATCAATAGTAGATTCACTATTCAAAATTGAAATGAGATTCGTAGGACGAATATTTTGATGCCTGTTTGATGATCAAATAGTGCTGTTTGAATTCTGCAACGAGATGGCAGCCGGCAGAGTGGCGATGGGTGGGCGAGCAGCGCAAAGAGGAGGCAAACCACAAGCCCAACCTTTGGCATTTGGCAAAACAATTGTGCAAAATGAAGATACTTTTCCATTGTCAAACAATTTTCATTTCTGAAATTCATATTTTGTAATTGAGTCATGCATCTAGGACGGAAACGTGGATATGGGCGCGAGGTGCAGCAGCACCGATCAGAGGCGTAGACTCAAAATCACCACCAAGTTTTCCACAGCGGTCAATTTCGATTTCGAGCGAAAAACCTTGAACAAAAACAAAATGATTGCTCAGCTACTCAATTTCGTTTTTACAGTCTTCATAATTTCCTTCTATTTTACGCAATCAGTTCTCATGTAAAACAAAACGACGGATAAGCACGCAGCATCCGAAAAGGATCAAGTTAATTTGGAAGAAAAAACATCAAAAAAAAAAGACAACGACAGAGGCAGGGTTCGAACCTGCGCACCCGAAGGTATTAGATGGCAAGAATCGATGTTGATTCAAGTCTAACGCTTTAGACCACTCAGCCACTCTGCCTGTTGGTGAATGCATGCCTTGGATATTGCACGAACCATTGCTATACGGGATGGAAAACACTGCACAAAATGAAGTGCACAACGTCTCAGCCACGATGGATTTGTTCATTCAATATTCCCATTTATTCCATTCCATGCATATTCTATTTCCAATACTTGTTCTAGCGTGATGCGACATGATGAAATATACATTGATGAAGCCGCCCTACATAAGCAGTTGAAAGAGGCCCACTTCCTCCAGCCAGACTACGCAAATACCACCAAGATCCACATCACCAGCATCCTACACGATTAAATATATATAAACCCTAAATTCTTAAAACATTCTTTCGCTAGCAATATGCCAAATATAGCAACGGTACAGAGACAGGCAGCTGGAGCGGTGATCAGAAAGGCCAACCCAGCGATGGCGATGGGGCTTCCTTCATAAATTCGGATGGTAGATCGTTCCCAGATCGGCCCGCGATCGGCCAACACAAATAAAAAGCCTATAATAAACTCAAAGCCTATATTAAGCTCAATCGACCTGCTGCTTCTCCAAATGTCCAATATCACCTACAACAATAAGCGCCCGCATCCAAGCGACATCGAGGCCAACCGTCTGTAGCACACCTGTTCCTTCGGTGCATGGGGACTCACTCGCCTGGCAGACATCACAGACACACACGCAGCAAGGACATGCTCCCATAGCAGTCAAGTTGATGCACCACAAAGGACTCAGACAACAAGCCTAAACCGTCATCGCCTTCTCAATCTGCCTACACTATGATGAATCAAGGCAGCAACCGACCTATGACCACCACCTTCTTCTTCACCACTGCGAAAAGACTCATTTTCTGCGCCATTTGCCACTATCAACCTTGCTCGTGTAAATAGGGCGCGCGTCTTCCAAATGAAAAACAAAAGGTCCCGTCACATTAAACACAAGAATAGAAGCAAGAGTGGTTGCATCTGCCGATCTTCCGTTGATTCACCGGCTTTATTACCTATTAGGACAAGGCGCACCTCTGCCAGAAGCGCTCCTCCGCTATGGGCTAATGCTACGGGCTAGCAGATAACGTGAACGGCAGACAATGGACGCTGCTGCAGTTGAAGACGCCGTTTAGGTCACGGTGATAAGGCGTCCGAAACAGGCAACTCGCTGCAAAGGTCCTTGGTTCTGTTTGGCTGCTTTTGTGTCGATCGACAACTGTGGCTGAGCCCAAAATCCTGCTATGGGGCCATCCGGCCGTCGGAGCAACTGCTAGTTCGCATGGGAATTACGTACAGACGGAGTTTCGCCATTCGGGACACTGATTCCAACACTAACTACCCTCTGAGCTATAGTAAAGCTGCTTGTATTTACTTGTGTTATTGGCATTTTATTTATTGTGCACTTTTTTTTTTCTCTTTCCCTTTTTTGTATCAATCGTTTACAAATTCAGTAATGGTCGAGGTAAAATATGCAGGAACTTTTTGCATTGCTCCATTATGGGCATGGTCAAGGCAATGTCTTTATGGAGCATCACCAAGAGTGCAATGTCGGAATTGGTAGCCTGTCATTCGCGATGGTGACGTGACTGACTGAAAATATTGGAAATTTCGTATTCTAGTAACCACTTGCCCTGTCAATGAAGAAACAACCAGGGCTAGAAGACGTTCTCTGCCAGCTCTCGGGTAGCTGCTTTGCTCCGTTTCCCCTCTTCCAAACCAGGTCGAAAAATCTAGCAAATTTGGTATGTTTTTTGTATGGCCGTCAATCGATTTGATCAATTTTGTATATAAATAATTTTTTCAGAAAATAAGAATTAGAACACAGCCCATAAATAGCGGCCAACTCCGTTTTCATGCCCGGAGGACCTGTGGGGGGCAGATACAAGCAGTTGATAACTGTAGCGCAGACCCCTGTACCATCCATATCGTGTCGGCAGTGGTTATAGTGCCAAGTCCTTCTAAACAGGCCTGTAGGCTCCCGGCCTCGCTGGCGGTTGGTGCGTGGCCCTGCCAAGCTCTTCTGAAAGTCGATCTCCAGGGATCTAACCGTGCGGAGAACGCCTGGGCATTCGCTTCTACATGGGTCCGGTGCCTCTGACTTACACGCAGTCAGGCGACCCTGGGTGACGGGAACCCATCTGTAGCAGACGCCGCAATGGTTGATGTTGAAGAGCTTGGGGTCATTGAACGGCTGGCTTGCCCCTCTATAGTCGGTGATTGCTGGAAGCTGCGTTCCCTGGAGCAGCGTTTATTCTAGCTCCAAGGTCCCTCTGGTCAATAGTCCTAAAGGATCCAGTCTCTAGTTCCTGTAGCTGCTCCATTGGCCTGGGCGCTTCCGGCCCCCGGGGGATCCGGCTTCAGTGGGTCCGGGGGAAGTTCAAGCTTTCTCTGGGGGCTCTCGGACCCGGCCGAAAGCACGCGGGCTTGGCGAGAGGCTGGCGCAGGGGACGGTCTTTTGCTTGACGGCGGCGTTTTCTTGGCAACGATTTGGAGATGCGCAATGACAACATGGAAGCCCATGGCGGCTGGGAAGACACCATCGTGCTGAGAGATGTCGTTGCCTACCCATGCAGATTGTGCTAACCACACAAGGCATGTTTAATGCTAGCGTCGTGCCGAATACACCCATGTCGATGCCTCCGGCGCTAACTGATGCCGAGTTAGCCAGTGCTCCAACTGCCTGCACAACACCGATCCAAGATCAATCAACGGACTCATGCCGAGCGGGCTCGTATAGTGTGTGGCCGGAGGGCGAGAGGACGAGAGGGGTATCTCGACCTTCGGTATCTCAACCCTCAATTAGGAACGTAGTAGTAGTTGAGATTTGGATCACAAAGGCGTGGTGATAAGGCTTCTGAAATAGGCAGCTCGCTGGACTTAGACTCGGTATGCCGTCTATGTTCGTGATAGTTGTGAGGATGAGGCAAGTCCTGCAAAGTATTATAAAAGGTGCCCTATGGACACTCGTTCAAGACTTTCCAATCCATCATCACTCAGCTTAAGCTTCAATACCTCTATCAACTTTGGAAAATCCAGATTTGGGTGTGTACGATATAGATGCTTTTCACTCAACTCAAATTCGAAACCTCACTGACACATCTTGGATAGAATACAAAAGCCACAATGTCTGTAGCACCACCTTCCCAAGGCCTCGGCAGCAACTTCAACTACTTCCTCGCCGATGGAGGTAACGCCATCACTGGCCTCAACGTTGAAATCACTTTTGCCGAGCCCCTCATCTCCACCGAAAACGGCTTTGGCTTTCAACTCAACGGCTATGCCCGTAAGTGACCCTCAGTCCATGCATACATGAGAAAATGCTAACTCTCTGTTGATAGAGGAGCTTGCTGGCGCCCCTAGCACCACCCCCAACTGGCAGCAATATGTAGTCTTCTCCCAGCCCGGCGACAAGACTCTCTACGGTATCATTGACAACTGGTCCGGAACCGTTCCCGCCAACACATATCAACAAGTCATCAACTCCGAGTCTACCATTACTACCCTGCCCAAGGCCAATCAGATTCCCGCCGGTGCCACCATTAACATTGTTCCCACCTTTAACAGCAAGAACGTCATTACTGGTATCACTTACGTCTACACTCCCCCCAATGGCCAGGCTGTTTCCAACTCTGTTACTTTGACCAACCTTGATGTTTATGACAGCAACAAGAGGATCACTTCTGCTTATGAATCTCCCATTTCCGCTCTTACACTCAACATTGTCGGCGACTACAACGGAAACGACGGTGTCTTCAGCTCTGGCTCCGGTACCATCGTCTACACTGCCAACCAGCCTCTTACTGTCCTGACCAACGAGCCAAGCTACACTGCATTCCAGGACGGTACCGGCGAGACTGCAAACACTGTTTACGGCGAACTTCCACCATCTGGCAAGACCACAATCACTCAGTCTTGGAGCGTTGACCCCGAAGGCAAGCCAAGAGCCGGACCTGCCGTTGGCATCAAGCTGCCTATTCCCAAGGTTGCCGAGGTAAGTCAACCAAGATGAATATGCCCTTTTGTTCAAAACTGACAACCATTGCAGAAGATTGCCCACAACAACTAGACAAGGGTTAAAAGCATATAAAGCAAAATGAACATGGCCGAGTCCAAGAAACCGTCTATTTCATTCAATTGCTCAAAAAAGTCCGAGGAAAAGGGTAGTAAATACCAAATATATATAGGAAGAACTGGCCAAGTATCTGCATTACAGATGAAATAGCATCTTGGTCTAGATACATAAATATACATGTACTCAATCTCTCTTATGCTCTCATTCCCCTTGGTGATTGGACGAAACATTCGTCATGGGCTATTTTCTCTGCGTGACTATCGCTACACCTCTTATCAAAGACCAGCCCCCCATCCGAAGGTAGTGTCAACACATTTGACAAGCTGAAATTGAATCCGTGAGTTTTTTCCGGGGGCTCGCAAAATGAAAGCGGTTATCCATATAACACGATATCGTATTACAAAACAAATCATGAGCCGCCTCTAGCCTCCAACAGCTTTTTCGACAGTCTTTTCCTTTTCAGTGACCGCCCCCTTCTCCTTGATCGTAAAGTTCTATCCTGCCCTAGGTCATGGCTGCTCTGACTTTGGTCCTTCTACCCTCTTTTCATCGCTACCACCTGTTCAAGGGAGGCACCACTCCTTGATGGCGACGGGTGTGCCGGCGACCGACTTGTCCTTGTTCGAAGATCTACCAATTTGAAGCTCTGGTAGAGCTTTGGGTCGTCAAATCCTATCACGCCTTGATGGTGAGGGGTCTACTAGCAGCCGGTTTAGTCTTTTTCGAAGCTTCGGGTCGTGAAATTCTATCAAGCCTTTTGGCAAGTGTCCGTTCTTTGGAACTGTTGATCCTATGCCCTGCCGTGACTCAGCATTAGTTTCGTCTCTCTTCGATGCTGAGCTTCCGGCAATGGATCTATATTAGGATAATTCCTTACCTCGCCCTCTCCTCCCGTAGATGCCTGCCTCGTCATATTCTTGCTCTCGGTGCTGACATTTTCCATCCAATATGTATTGGCCACTCCGCATTCTTTGGCCTTGACTTCAGTAAGAGTGATTCACACTCTAGCAGGCCGACGTCCCACCACTCGGCCTTTTTGCTTATAGCATTAGGAGGCTTGGTCGTAATATTCCATCACGCCAATAAGAGCATAACGGCATTTCGAAGAAGAGTTCCCAAATCTGAAGTCATCGATGTTGGCTTTTCTCAACAGACGGAGTATCTGGAGTGGTTGGAATGACTGGGCGGTTTCTTTTCACTGTGTTTCTGGGAGCTTTAGCAACAATGAATCCTATGTATAGAAGGTGAACTCACATTCTCATTGTGGTGAAGGCGCTTAGAGAGGCGATTTTATGCATCAAAACTTAGCTAGTTTGCGTCTCGAAAGCCAGCCAAGCGGTAGTAGTGAAGCCACCAGCTGGTAAAGTCCAATCTAGTCGCCACTCCAGCCGCGTTTCCGAGTGCTGCTGCAGAGACATTGAGCAGCATCGTGAACTCGTGCTAGAAACGAGAACCGAGTTGTTGGTACCAGTCAAGTGGTTGGGGGACTAACGCTACAAAATAAGGTAAGAGTGATGCAGTTTGATGCTTACCAGTGGATATAACTTGGCCATTCATAGGCCGTTGGGTCGTAAGATTCTATCACGGGATAGAGCAATGTTTCTGAGAAAGCTCCCAGGGCTCAGGCTTGTGGTGTGCCTAAAGAGACGTCAGTAGAAATGGTCATGAATAAAAGTTTAGTAATCTTTGACGGGATTACGACCTTTTTTCTCAGCTGCTAGAGCTAGATTGATTTTGTAGAAGATGAGTAATGAAGAGAAAGAAAAGGACGGAGAATTCGATTGCTCTGTAGGCAGTTGGCAGCATTTGTTGGGCCACTGAAAGAAGTCATGTGATGGTGCTTCCCTGCACAATACAGACACTGCAGACCCTGTGAGTAACGCTTGTTAAAATGCAGTGGGGCGTAAAGCGCCTTTGTTGTTAGTCATGTATGGGCGTTGTATGAGGGTGTTGGGCTCATCATTTCTCGATACGCGCATAACCTGCAGCAAAATGTTTTCATGCCAGCAGTCTAATCTGAGAATGCTGACAAAGGTTGGAGCATCAGGTATTTCGAATTACTGCTTGGGTATTATTTGTAGATTTCTTAGCTGTAGCAAATATGTGAAGTGTACCTAGGTAGCGTAGGCTGTGGTTGATCAATACAGCATCCACATAGCAAGTCCTAGGCACATACATGTAATAACAATAAAAAGGAACACATGTGAACTCATCGGATAATGTACAAAACAAAAAGTCATTATTCTACTTTTTTTTAGGAAGATAATGTCTACAAAGGATACCCAAGCTTGATGCTGCTCCATACCCTGTACTGGCGAGGGCTCTACACGGAAAAAGCTATTTTATTGATGGGTGCGTCCTAAACCAATAATATGTCACAATAGAGTCAAATCACTTGAAAATTCAGTGGAAAATAGACCAGAGGCATATGATACGTGATCGAAACTGCGGCCGCAGTCAGCACAACACTGAGATGCGACCAATCCATGTATCCGCACCATAGAGAGATATAGGAATCACAATCATGCAGGTATCTGACCGTCTACATCTCGAGGCCACCACCATCCGATGAGATCTTCGGCCCTGTTGCTGTTATTAGCAGTTGCACAAGTGTTAGTATTCTTCAATGTGCAAAATATCAGAAAGTATGTAATAGTGTATAATAGCGCAGTGCTGCTTCGTGATGTGTCTAGTCTTTGACGCTGGGAGCTAGCCCAATACAGATTGAATGCTGATGGGCGTTATACTTTTGCATTATTATGCAACCATCGTTAAATATAGACACTAGCCAAATTACTTGGTAACAAGCCACCACCAAAAGCTGGCCGGACCGTTCTAGTCAGGTCCAAGGTTTGCGCCGACTTCATTGCACTATGTCTATACGGTGGCAGCAGGAGACTCTGCAAAACAAGAAAACTTTGCCCTGTATTTCGACTACGAGCAAAGATTTGTGTCGTTGAGAAGAGTAGTCACATACAGCTACCGGTCACGGAGTATTCGCAATGCAGCAGTATGGCCTCGTGACTGATGGACTATATAGCTCAGAAAAGGCAAATCGGTTCGTCTCATGTCGGCATACCGAGAATACCGACTATCTCTGAAGGGCGGCACATGGCTGGGTGGTATTGTAGTCTGCGCCCTATTCTCCATTTTCGATTAGTCGTTGTGCTTAGAAGCATAGAGAAGTTATGCTAAGCGCGGGCCTCCCGATATCCACTTTCCAGCTGAAAATGCATCTACACCCGCAAAATAAGCTCCAACCGTGGTGTAGTCCCAGACCGTTGTGAGGCGAGAAGTGGGTATGGGGCCAACTTGAGTTGTTCTAGTACGACTGTCAGACGTCTCTTTTTCTTGGCACCCAATCAAATGGGCTACGTAGTAGTCGCGGTTTTCTCCACGGAGTCCTGGCGAGAATTGAGCTTTTCGTCTGACTGGAAGTGAAACTTTGACAAGTTTTGAAGAATCTGATGTCACTATCTCTAAGAATGTCGACTGGGATTAGTACCAACTGACTGGTAGACTACTCCTATGGTATTTTAGTCAGTGCTGTTATTTTTGTTCTGGCTTTAGCTGTTCCCAACAACGACGCATAGTAGCAATACCCGTCGGGCCATCGCCGCTTCTCCACCTACGGTATCTTTGTGGAATTCTAGCACCAGTCAGCTGCTGCTCCACGAATGTAAGTGTCGTAAATAGGGGCACCTACATAGGAAGTATCAGTACCTAGGCAGGCAGGGGCCAGCCCAGCTACGGCATATAAGTAGGGAGGTCATATCCAGTTGTTATAATAGAAGGCTAAGCCAATTGAACCTATATTTCTAACAGGTTATGAGCCCGGCTTCCACCAAATTGCTAAGTACCTATACCCTCGAATTGGCTAATAACTAATTTCGCTAGTTCTAGCGTGTCCTACTTTGGACACAGGTGGACAGTTCTAGCGTGTCTTGTCTTGGACACGGGTGGACACGGGTGGACACAAGGATGGCTGACAGCCAGGAGACTAACCCACTTGGTCGAAGATCTCATCAACCGAGATTACCGTCATCTGATGATCCAATTGCAGGACCAGGACCCCAGCATCAGTTCCAGGAACAGATCTGGGAGTCTGGGGCAGACTGGCAAGCTGGAAATCAAATGGAAACTGACGGCAGCTTGGATACGGCGAGGCGGCAGACTCCTGGACCAATAAATGAAGACTTTGAAGATGACAGGATAGTTAGCATCCCATCACCACCAAGCAACACAAACATCTATGGCTGCGAAGTCCGTACGCCACAGACAGATCCAGTTCCAGCTCTACAACACCGGACACACAACATGTCACAACGAAGAAGCAATGCCAGAGACAATGCCGTGATCCGGGGACGAGGCATTCTAACAGGCCCAGTAATCAACCCGATCTCTGTCAACGCGCTGAGTCTCCGTTCTCTCTCACGTCTAGATAAAAGAGAGGACTACTTGATCTGGGAGCGACAATTAAAACTGGTCATTGATCTAATAGGAGCAGAAGACCTACTGAGCATCTATGACACGGAAGACAAAGTCCCTGAAAGCCAACTAGGAGTCTGGAAGAGCAAACAGCGACAATGCGTTGGAATCCTAAAGACAACGCTCTTAATCTCTCTGAGCGAGATGATGACTGAGGAGAACACTGTTACGAGAGTGTTCTAACGGGCCAAGGAGGAATTCCAAGAATCTGGACTTGGAGCACTACAGACCGTATACAGAGAATGGGAAGAGTGTGCTCTTGTTTCCTCGGAGTCTGTTCGGGAATTCGCACAGAAGATCAAGACTATACAGGAGAAGTTCCTGCAGGCAGGCAGTGAACACAAGCTCCTAAACAGCCACCTTATCTTAAAGTTTGTTAATGGTCTGGGCGAACAGTACCTCGTCTGGTGCATAAACTTCTGGACTAGCTACAGCATTGAGGCGTTCCTGACACTGGATAGTGTAATACGGAGTGCAGAGGCGGAAGAAGTAAGATAAAAGAGCGGTGTGCTTAACACGCAGGCCCTGATGGCTTGGAAGAGACCCGCGCTAATTGAAGACGAGGACTTAGTCCTTATAAGAGTACCAAAATGCACTCACTGCGGTAAAACGGGCCATATAAAAGATGGCTGCTATAACTTATTCCTAGAAAAGAAGAGGCGGTGGGAGGGCTGCAAGACTAAGCGAAGCCGCCAGTCATATATAAATACAGAGCAGAAGAACCAGGAGAGGCCGGCACTAGCTGCACTAGTGATAACTGAGACTGAAGAGAATCTTTATGGTAACTTCTAGGATAAATGGAATGTACCTTGAGCACTGTCTGGATTCTTGACTCTGGCTGTGGTTAATACGCTATATATCGCCGAGATGAATTTGTTCCAGGATTAATCCGGCTATACAGCGGCATGCTTAATGGCATAGGGAACTCCAGGATTAATGTTGAAGGCATTGGCACAGTAGTTTGGAAATGTATGAATAAAAATATATCGGCAACTATTACTTTTACAGATGTACTCCTTGCACTAAGCCTAGGACTTAATCTGCTGTCTGTAACCCAGCTCCTTGATTACGGGGGGAAAATGACAGTCTCTTAAGACAGCTGGATTATTAGGAAAGGTGCTATTGAGATCTTAGCAAGATGCTTTGGAAATCTCTTTGTACTTTAAACAGATACATTACTGACACAAGCACTGGTCTTTTACTTCATTGACCCTAAGATGTGACTGTGGTATGACTGGATGGGCCACTTAAGTGGTGATAACTTTACCTGACTGAAGGATATGGTAGACGGGATGAACACTGCTTAAGAATACTGTCTCTGTGAACCCTGTTTCTAAGGGAGGATGAGAGAGAAGCCATATAGTGGTCAACTACGAGTTGCCGAGTATGTGGGAGATGTAGTTCATGTAGACGTCTGTGGGCCATTTTATATTACAAGTTATAATAAGGAGAGATATTGGATTATACTGGTCGACGGCTATAGCAGATTCAGTGGGAGCAAGGTGATTAAAAATAGACAGGGCGTCTGGGAGTTTATTTAATACTTTATACAGTTTCTAGAGAACAGAGAACCGCAGAGACGCCGCTGCCGAATAATACACCTAGATGGAGCCAAGGAATTCAGTGACTAAGAATTTAAGCAGTGGGTAGCACAACGGGGCACAGAGCTGGAAGTGTCCCTAATAGAACAGCATTAGTTAAATGGAATTGCAGAGAACTTTAATATTACTATCCGTGATAAGCTACTGCCCATAATGATAGGGGGCAGTATCCCTAGAGAATACTGGTCCGAGGTCCTTGAGACAGTTAACTATCTTTGAAACTGAAGTCCATATAAAGCACTTGATAAAACACTGTTTGAGTTTGTGTTTGGCTAATGACTGAATGTCTTAAATATTAGAATAGTAGGCATAGTCGCCTGGCACCTTATCCCACAGGCTTAGCGGAAGAAACTGGATGATAAAGGAGTAAAGTGTATCTTTCTTGGATTTATTGGGAATACTGGATACTGTCTCTTAACCCCTAGAGGTAGAGTGATTATATCCTTAAACGTACACTTCGAGTCTGAGGTCGTTCTTTAACCCCAAGTGATAATTACACGCAGTATTGGAACACAGACAGAAGACTAGCCATCGAGAGAGAAACGACATAGAAGATTAAGCTCAGTTCTCTTAACAATTGAAGTGTCGACGCTGAAACCGCTGATAATTAACCCTAAATGACTGAAACTTTAAGATGAAGTCCCAGGGCACCCTGAGCTCTGATATCTACTCTGTAATCGACAGTTACTGTTTAATGTCCTTGCACTCGCAGCCTTGCCCGAGTTACTAGTCGATGATATAGAACCACAGATGTTCCAGGAAGCTGAATGTAGTTTTTTCTGAGACAAGTGGCATGGGGGGATGGCAGAGGAAATATAAGCACTGCAAGATAACGGCACCTGGAACCTAGTTGAACCTGACCCGGGAATGAATATATTACGAGGAAAATGGGTATATAAACTGAAGAGAGGACTAGATAACCAGGTTACCAGATATAAGGTATGCTGGGTGGTTAGAGGCTTTGAGTAAATTGCAGGAGTTGATTATGCAGAGACTTTTGCGTTAGTTGTGAAACTAATGACCTATAAGGCGCTGTTTGTGATAGCAGCAGCCCTAGACCTGGAGATAGAATAAATGGATGTCAAGACAGCTTTCTTATATGGTAAAGTTAAGGAAAATATTTATGTTGAATAGCTAACTGGGTTTAGTGATGGCACTAGGAAAGTCTGCAAGCTGGAAAAGGCACTTTATGGCCTTAAACAAGCACCGAGAGTTTGGTACAAGACACTCACAGACTTCCTAGTAACACTTGGGTTCCATGCAGTGTCCTCAGACAGTGGGCTTTACACTAGGAGTGGTATTTTTATTGTAATCTACGTAGACGATCTATTACTTGTTGGTAAAGACAAGAACAAGATTGCAAAGCTAAAGGATTCGCTGTATTATCGTTTCTTTATGACAGATCTAGGGTCATGTTACTATTACCTGGGAATCAGGATCCGCTGTAACAGACCGGCTCGCATAATAATCTTTGATTAACAAGGATATATTTAAAAGATCCTTCACTAATTTAATATGACAGACTGTGCCCCTGTACTAACTCTAATGGTAGAAAAGAGGTTATAGAAGACTGAGGACAAGTATTTAAGTTACCCTGACGAGCGGAAGGAATACTAATTAATAGTAGGATCTCTAATGTATCTAATGCTCGGGACACGCCCAGACTTAGCCTATGCTGTATCAGTTGTCAGCTGATACTCGAATAACCCTGATGACACATATAAGCAGGCTGTAAAGCGGATTCTGAGATATTTACAAGGAATAAGAGACCTATGCCTAGTGTTCTAAGGTGAACTGTAACCACTTTGCGGATATAGTGACTCTGACTGGGCCGGTGACCCAGATACTTGCAGATCAACCTCTGGCTATGTTTTTTACGTCGGGAGCGGGAAGATCAGCTGGTTATTGAAAAGGCAGGCAATAACCGCCTTGTCAAGCTGTGAAGCCGAATATATAGCTTAAACGAACGCTATAAAGGAGGCGATCTGGTTACAGAGACTTTTCACAGAACTGAGAACTGATCTTTGGGGGGAAAACACGGCAGAGTCGTTACTAAATGCAGTGATTATCTATTGTGACAATCAGGGCGCAATTGCGTTAGCAAAAAACCTAACAAACCATAAAGGTTTAAAGCATATAGAAACCCAACATTACTTTGTTTGTGAGAAGGTTGAGAGTGGAGAGGTTGAACTAGACTATATCCCTACAGATTAAATGGTAGCTGACGGTCTGACGAAGCCGCTTGGGAAAGATCGCTTTTTAAAATTCTGCAGAGCTCTAGGACTGAAAAGATCCACTGATATAGAGAAGACCGGCGGGAAAGATCACGGAGAGTATAGACTATACTTATAAGCAGTCTGAGTGGCTCCTGACGATATTAACGGCGTCAAGAATCAGTGTGAGCCTGTTCCAGGCCATGTACAGATGTTCTAGAAGGGGCACAGGATCAGTGGGAGCAACTTCCTATGTCGTTGAGTGGGAGTGTCGTAAATAGGGGCACCTACATAGGAAGTATCAGTACCTAGGCAGGCAGGGGCCAGCCCAGCTACGGCATATAAGTAGGGAGGTCATATCCAGTTGTTATAATAGAAGGCTAAGCCAATTGAACCTATATTTCCAACAGTAAGAAAGAAAGAAAGCATAGCCTGAGCTTACCATGCCGATTAACCGACACTGGAACCAATTGATGTCTCTCAAGCTCTCTGCTTTGCGGGATCATCTACAGCTCAAGTTGTAGCATATGTTGAGGAGACTGAGTCTTCGACTCCCACAAGAATTTCCAAGGACGTATGTAAATCTATTACTTGGGTCAGAAAAGGTCTCTGGTAGTACACACACAATTTCTCAACTCACTCAAACTTTGGCCATGATCCGTTCTGTTTCCCCAAAGATGCTACTATGGATCTCGATCGAGGAGAAGCTCATGCGCGTGGTTCATCTGCCAACGAATCAACAAGCGGGCGCTTCCAACCCACGTTCCACCAATTGATATCCGACTGTCCGGTAATTAACTCTCAAAAGGACTGGTGGCTCGCAACTCTGATTCGCAGAGAAACAGCGCGGGTAAGCTGACTAGGTCGCGCTTGTTGAGTAGCCTAACTGGCTGAGAACTTGTCAACATGGGCAATTCTTCTCGAGCCTCTGGTTTGCTGACAAGTGATAGCTCCGATGCGCCAGTCTGATGTGGTCTTCGTAGAGGCTGATCCGCGCTATGCCGTGAGAGAAGTCAACACCAGGCGCAGCAGCATCTTAGGCTTTGTCGGCGTGGACGATGGTGATATGGAGAGCTTACCTTTGGCTGAATACACCAAAAATAGCTTTTGAATGATATTTCTGTATAGCGGGCTCTTCTCGATGATATGCTTCGAAATGCGTATAAAAAGGTGACGAGTTTCCTCGAAAATCGATTCTTTCTTCTCATCAACAAACAATTCAGCTCAGAAACATTTCCTTAGGCTTCAATTTCCTTTTCTTCTTCTCTTTTCCTTTTTTATTTCCTTCTTCTGCTTCTTATTCTTCCTCGTCAACTTCAAAATGCGTTTCACTCAAGTCTTCGCCGCTGCCGCTCTCGCTGCTCCTCTCGTCTTGGCGGCTCCAACTTCGGCCACTTCGGCCACTCCTGCAACTCCCGTCACCATTGATCTGGACTCTGATCTGACCCTCAACCCTCACTACTCCACTGCTCTCTGGCAAGTGAAGGGCAAGTACCCCGACCTCAGCGAGGAGGATGCCAAGACTGCTGCTCTTGGCTACCTCGAAGCTATTGGTGTCCAGACCACCGGAGGTGCCTCCAACAACACGGGTTTGGTATGGTTGACATCTTTGAAGTTGGAAGGGAAACGATTTACTAACGATAAATCAGGCTGAGCGTGATATCGAGAAGCGCTGCTGCAGTGGATGTGACCAGGGCAACTGCATCATTGCCATCTTCCTCCTCGGCTTCTGCTGCATCGGCTCATAAACGCACTTCCGATCGGCGACGCGTTTGGCAGACTTTGGAGCAATCTATTGGCACCATCCGCGCGGATCTTGAAGTAACAGTTTGAAGTAACAGTTTGAAGAGGACATTTTGGATTTCATTTTTTCCGTTCTCTCTTCTTTTCTCTCTTCTTTTTTTCTTGTGTATCGGCATAACTGTTACGACGCTCAATGGTTCAATATCATGACTTCCTATGTCAGATCTCCTAGGTCAGCATCATGAAGCTTTTAGTTTTCTATAGGGGCAACGCATCAAGGGAATATACCTGGCAGCGGTCTGCTTTGCGCTGCATGGTCTTCTTAGCTTCAGACAGCTAAAATGTTAGCATACGAGGATATGATTAATAGAGTACACTCTTTCTAAACAACCATCTTTTTTCAATGTGGCTGTGTTGGCAAAGCGATAAATAGAACCGAGAGAGTAGAGTTGGGACGGTCTGAAATGACTGTAATGTATTAAGCTCGGAGTGATGCGGACCGTTGTCCAAATCTTTGATTGATTGTATGCGGAGAGCTTGGCAGAAATCTGAAACTGTGAATAAGCTGAGCGGAGAATGGCTGCCAACTAGGAGGGAGGATTATTGCTAGTTGCAAGGTCTGCACGATAATGCACAAGTTACTCGTTCACTTAAAACCATAGTACGTTGGTGCAAGCAGGGGCAACTGGTAAATGTAACATGTAAGCAAACACCACATCGAATAAAAACACGGAAACACAGCACAATGTGTACAAGTTTTTACCCCCAGACAGAACATGATATTTCATTATCGACCCCCGCTTATCCAACCTTCGAAAACATACTTGTCCACAGATTATTCATCCATCCAAATATTTCATATCTCTTGTTCTCTTGTATCGTCACTCCGTCCCGAGAGCCTGGCTCTGGTAAAGCGATTCCGCCATGATGTTGAACACCAAATCATCCGAGAGCCGAAAAAAAAATCAAAATCGTGTAGGTAGGTAGACAGTAAGGGGTATGTGAATCAGCCACAAACGAGATTGTCGGCGACATGTTATTTGAATGTCGACGCCGAAGTGGCAGAAGCGTTGTGCACTAAAAGGAAACACTCAGCATTAGTCACTCGTATCATTTCAGTTGAAAGTTCTATTTACCGAAAGAAGCTGGGCCTCAATAGACTACCACCACATTGTAAATTTCTGAAATGGTCTCTCTGAAGAGACGTACAATTCTAGTGAAGATGTCGACGCTTGGTGTGGCTCTGGATTTTGATGACGATGAGGATGACGAATCCCACGGAATCGGTGATGAAAGAAATATGGTTCCAAAACGTGGTCGTATCCAATGTCTTGAAGCCGCCCGCCCGTCCCTCTTGGCTTTAAAATAGCTACCGACTTCTTTTCAAGGACGGGCCAGGCGGCTATCAACAAGTGAGTGCCGACATGCTGCTTGCGCGATGATTAGCAACCAACCCAGAGCTGGTAAGAACAAAAGAGCCTCACTGTGCCGTTAAAGCATGGCGTTGCGATGGCCAGAAAGTGGTGTTGACAAAGTCTGGGCTTTTTGGTGGCGGAATAGAGGAGAGAGAAGAGATGGCCGGAGGAAGAGTTGGAGGCAAAGCTGCGATGGAGAAACAGAGCCGCGTATGGGTGGGTCGGCAATTTGCCTCAACAAAGAACAGCGGTCAAAGCTTCGTCCTACTGCAGGTACGTGCGATAGTATTGAGGTAATAGCAGCTGGCAGCTGGTGTATATGTTTGTCTCCTTCAGCTTTGTATCCATCTACGCTCCTATTCCCGAAAGATGGATATTGCGGTTTCTAGCCTCCCCCTTTCGATGATTTCTTTCGTATCAGAATCTCTTTGTGAACACTTCAACAAGATACTCGATAACTATTGAATCCTCGTAAACATAGCCTAGATTTCTACCATTCCAACTGTCCTTGAGTATCAAGCATACGCTGCCTACAGTAGAGTGCCATGCATTGGCCCCTGAAAAAGAACGGTAAGGCATAGGTACCAATACTTGCCGAGTTCCCAATGCACAAGCAGACAGGCTGGCACTTGCCTCCATCAGCTGCACCGCAAAAGTGAGTCAATTCGTCATCGTCTCCTTCATATTCGCTCTCGTCTCTCTTGCGAGCCAGTCACAGAGCTTCGTCACCCTCCAAACCTCTCCAAGGCTCCACTCTTCTGGCCTGTTTAATCTCTAGGAAGCGGTCAAGAGCAATCACAAGATGCTTTTGTTGAGATGAGGTTGAGCGAGATCGGCACTGGTTGCTGCCTTGGCTCTGCCGGGCTACGAACGTTGAGTCATCCCATCGAATTCAAAGTTTCCTTTTCTTCTGCCCCCCCCC